>KZ652914.1:83350-116358 GCA_001010745.2 Gerris buenoi
GTCTGTGCAGACGCCTGGAGCCTAAACTACTGGGCCGATTTTGACGAAATTTGGCATACACGTTCAGAAAAATCATACCCCGAGGCGAAATCGAGAAATGAATTTTAACTCCAAATTTGAGGGCGCTACCCCCCAAAAACTCTGAAAAAACACGAAAAAAAATTATTTCTCGAAAACGGTTCCGACGATTTTGATTAAAAAATTCTAAAATGTAGTCAATTTAAATACGAATCGAATGATATAAGCCGTTTTCCCGGGAAAAATCTAGTTCCTGAGAAAATAGCTTAAAACACGGATGGAGAGAGCCCGGGTTCGATTCCCAGCCCGGGAGAAGTTATTTTTATGATATTTTTGATGAAATTTCCAATATGAATTAAATGTACATATATGAGAAAGTTTGTCTAAGTTGTCTCGGACCGATTTTTTTAATAATAAAACAAATGATTTTCAAAAATAAATTTATTTTCCCCTTTAATAGCTTTCATGTTGTTTTTATCAAAAAAAGCAATACCACAACTTTTAATGCACTCAATGAGACCTTTATATAGAGCCCACATAAATTAAAATCAGAAAAATTTTACTTTTTATGAATGGAAGGGAGGGGGGGATTTTTGAAATTTAATTATTGACCTTTATGCGAAAAATAAATTTGGAATAGTATCTAAAAGAAATTATAAAGAATAATTTTTTCTTGTATAGTCGAAATTTGAACCGGTTTACTCTTGTACGATTTTAGGAAATTGTACTTTCTAGGTTCAGGGTACATTTTGAACAAAAAGTAATACGATAAATCTTCATTTAAGAACAAGCAGAAGATTTTATGAAGAGTGACTTTTCTTCGAAAATAGAAATTTTTTTGAATTTACACGTATAGACAACTCAATCCGTGGACATACTGTATATACAGGGTGACTGGCGATAAAGTTTGGAAAAGATTTAGGGCGATAGTACACATCATATGGAACAAAAATCACTATATATACCATAGGTCAATTATTGACCGTTCTCCCACTAGGTCAATATTACCGAATTTTCGTGGGGTGACGTTCTTGCCTCATAAATCAAATTGTTGCTCCTAAAATATGAATGCTAGAATAATGATATTATTATCGTTGGAAAGCTTAGAAAATTTCCTAAAAGAAAAGTAATCTTCATTCCTTTCATTCAGATTAGCATTTGCTAAGTACTCATTTTTATCGAAATTATTGAGAATTTTTTTATTTTTTTATTTTTTGGTGGTGGCAAAACTTACTAACCAGTGTAGGTGCAAAAAGTACACTTTCTGGAAAACTTCCTCATTTACTTACCTTTCAAAAAGTATTCATAACTTTACCCATTTATTTGGCCATATTTTGAGTAATAACCGATGGAAGTTAGAAAAATGATTGTAAATTCCAGAAAAATACGAAGTTTAAAAAAATTTAAAACTTTGAGTGTCCGCCATTTTGGAACTGTAGAAGATAGAAAGCTCAAGTTTGCGGCAAATGTTTTCTTTTTTTAAGCCCTTTCCAAAAATGTATCATTTGATGGGTGTCCCTATTTAAAATTTCGATGTTGAATCCAATATGGCGGCAACCAATATGACCGTAAAAATTATTACCCATCAAAAAAGTAGCTTTGTGTTAATGATAAAGATACCCGCAAACCGGAACTTAATATCTCAATCATAACCGGAGATATTAAGCCGTTTCCGGACTAAGATCCCCCTTAGATTGCTGTATGGTACGTATTTTTCTGGAATTTACAATCATTTTTCCAACTTCCATCGGTTATTACTCAAAATATGGCCAAATAAATGGGTAAAGTTATGAATACTTTTTGAAAGGTAAGTAAATGAGGAAGTTTTCCAGAAAGTGTACTTTATGCACCTACACTGGTTAGTAAGTTTTGCCACCACCAAAAAAATAAAATAAATAAAAAATTCTCAATAATTTCGATAAAAATGAGTACTAAGCAAATGCTAATCTGAATGAAAGGAATGAAGATTACTTTTCTTTTAGGAAATTTTCTAAGCTTTCCAACGATAATAATATCATTATTCTAGCATTCATATTTTAGGAGCAACAATTTGATTTATGAGGCAAGGACGACACCCCACGAAAATTCGGTAATATTGACCTAGTGGGAGAACGGTCAAGAATTGACCTATGGTATATATGGTGATTTTTGTTCCGTATGAGGTGTACTATCGCCCTATATCTTTTCCAAACTTTATCGCCAGTCACCCTGTATATACATTCTAATTTACTTTATTCACTTCTTCTATGTTTAATGATATCTATGATGATATTCACTTCTTTCTATACGTAATGATATCTATTTTACATCAAGGAGGGTCGCATGAAATTTGCAAGCTCGAAAGGGGGTCGCGGTCAAAAAAGTTTAAGAACCACTGCTTTAAATTACCAGCAGGTAGCAGGTTGCATTATAGTATAGAAAAATGTTGATATAAGCAATTGTTATAAATACCTATGATTTGTCCAAGTTTGTCGGACACTCTAAAAAGGGGACCACGCCTCCAAGTTTAGAGGTAATATTGGCACTTCTTTAGATTGTTACTCACCTTATAAAAAAATACTGAGGGGAGTGGGGAGTAACAATCTAAAGAAGGTGTATAGAATGTTCTTTTTTACACTGTTACTCAAAACAGAAATGGGATATTCCTATATGTCCCAAAATACATTGAACTAAACATTAAACATCCCCTTCAATTTAGTCAGTCATTTTTATTCTAAAAACACCTAGAGGAGTAGCAATCTAATGAAGTACCGTAGTATGTACTTACAAAATTTTGCCTAAAGGAATGATTTTTTTTCTGAAAATGTTAGTAACATTTTATTGTAGGTAATCGGTTCCACATTTTAGGTTCCACGCGCCTAATTACTATAATGACGGAAGAAAGACACTTATTAAATGAACCACATTTTTTAAACACAGGGAACTTAAAACCCATGAAAATTTAAAATCCAATTTTTGCACCTTATCAATACTTTACTCTCTTTGTAATCAGTGGCGTATCTAGGACATTGGGGGCCCCCCGCAAGAACTTTTTAGGGCCCCCCCGCCAAAATAAAATTGACGTGCAAAAAAAAGCCTTTGCAACTGAATGTGGGCCCCTTGACAATGTTTTAGAAGTATAACTCGTATATCACCAAACATTGTATTATTGTGTTATCCTCTGAGGGGGCCCCCTGCTACACAATGGTTTGGAGGGCCCCCCTGGCACCGGGGCCCGCCCGCAATGCTTGTAATATACTATTTTTTTTAATATATTAGAGATTAAAGTATTTAACTTGGTAAACTATATATACATTATATTGTACAAGGTATATAAGAGGATAAAACATAATGATAAAACATAGGAAATGTATATTTTTGCTTCCGAGCTTACCGAAGATAGCGGAAGCTATGTGATCGTTCTGAAGAACGAAAAAATTTTAGGTCTCCGATTTCAAAAATTCCAAGAAGAAATTTAATCCCAGACATCAGGGAACATTTTTGGTTCCGTGTCTGTCTGTCGGTCTGTCGGTCTGTCGGTCTGTCACAAATTTTTGCGAACCGCCATATCTTAAAAACTACACGTCCAATTTTAATGAAATTTGGGTGGTAGGTCATACTTAGCCCATTGTTGGTCCCATATAAGTTTCAACTTTCTGCGGTTATTTGTTCATCTTCTACATGCACACAAACATACATTTATTTACAGCTATATCTTTAAAAGTAATCATCTGATTTTAATGAAATTTTCATGGTTTGTCGAGAGTAGCTTGCAGATAGCACCTGCCAAATTTCAACCACCTGCGCACTTCAAATCGTACTAAATTAATATGTCTTATACTACAAAGCCTCATGGCTCACTGACTCACTGACTGACATTAATGTTTACCCACTTCCAGAAGAGCTAGAGACTTGCGGTTTGCGCCATTCGACGCGCAACGTCTACATTGTGAACCAAAATAATTATAAAAAGTTCACTTTTCCCCCTCCTTCCACCCTTAAAAAATAAAAATGGCCGACTTGATTTTTAAGCTGGTTTGAGGGCTTATTGCAGCCAAACGGTAAGTCGTACTAGAAAATGGATAACACAAGTGGTAACTGATTTTAAAAGATCTACAACTTTAGTCCTATGAGTTTTTGTCGAATCATCAACGGTTGTACCTTAAATGGTGATAATTTTGTTATTTTTTGGTTTTGTTTTTTTCCATTTTTGTCTTTGAATGGCCATAGATTCTATAATAGTTGGCCGATTTTATTTCTGATTGCGGCGATTGAATCTCACACTAATGCTCTTTAAATTGAGTATATTTTATTTCATTAGTTCATCCTACTTGCTGAGAACATGAGAGTAAACTTTTTCCCGTGCGCCGTGTCACGTGACCACTTTTTTTGGTTTTTAATATTGTGTCGTATATCATTTTAAAGGCCTTGATATGTACATTAAAGCTATTTTATTTGTTGATTTTTTAAAAATGTTGTGCATGTACTTTTGTACCGATTTATAATTTTGTTGTAGGTTAAAGGGTTTAAATACTTTTTTGATACTAGGTTTTTTTATTTATATGTATTTATTAGTTAAATGAATGCCCTTTTGTATTGTTTGTTTTTTAAAAATATAATTTTGGTACCTTTAGAGTACAGGGGTACAAATGTTAAAGTTAATCTTTTATAGTGTGACGTATATCGTTAAAAAGCTCTTGCATCGTAGATTAATTTTTGTTATATTCTATTTTGTGTTATTTTTTGTTTTGAGGGGGAGGGGGTAAATAAAAAAAACCTGTTTATACAGAAGTTTCTACGATTTGGTTGCAGTTTCATATTTGTTTATTAAATAAATTATAGATGTGCTAACTTTTGGTGCTTGTTGGAGGCTTTGTTTCTTCAACGAATGTTTAAATTTCCCCGACTTTATTAAATATTTTCTGGAACAGTGCCGCGCGGTTCCAAATTTTTGATATTTAAGTATTTTTCTTAATTTGGTCTTTTCTTTGCGAGGAAGCTATGTGCCACATTAATTGGCAGAGTATTTTTATAATAAACTGAACAATTGAAAATATAATTAATTCAAGTCCTTAATGAACATTTATAAACTACTTGCTTTACGAACTTTCAATTCTATTTTATTCCTTCAAATAGTGTACTTATCGACAAGAAAAACAAACTACTAACAACTAGATGACTTTCGTGAGTTTTAAAATATAACCAGTGATTCTTCTTTTGTGTTACAGCCATACAGGACGACGCCGTTGGTGCTTCCTGGTGCTAAAGCTCGAAGAGAATTCCACCCTAATGAATCTTACCTGAGGCACCATCCCAACCCAATGATGAGGCAGGCACCTTCCCACCCTTTGCTCACACATGAAGTCGCCATGAAACAAAAGGTAAACTACAAACAAATTTATTTATAAGAACTACATATTAAATTTATTTTTTCTATTTGTTTTATTTAAAATGTTTCCTATCCTCTTATCTTTATTTATTATTTATGCATTGAGTGATTAGAATTATCTGTTGCACAAGAAGGATTTTAAACTAGAACTTATAACAATTTAAATGAACGACTTAATTAATTTTTTATTTTAAAAAAGTAAATAAATAATGTGAAACATTATCATCCCGTCGTTTAAACATATGTTCTCAATTGATTTGCCTCTCTGTCAGTTTCAGATACTTTCGAGTAGAATCTTCCTCTTAAAACTCTATTCTTAGATCATTTAAAAATAATTCGCTGAGGAAAATGAGGCCATGTAAATTTCTTTCAATCGTCGGCCCGAGGGCTTTTTTTCTACTTATTTTTAAATTTTAATAGACTGGAGTATTTTTGTAGTACATATAACGTAATTATACGGTCAATAAGCATCAGTTATTGTTTCACATGCTTAGCTTTTTTAAAAGTTAAAGCAATTTGAGGCTATATTATAATTTCTTCTAATGATCACTTTAATTCTATAAATTAGTTTTAATTGTAACTGTAACTGTGATATTCATTTTTTATCAAATTAATTTTAGATTATTTTCATGAAGTGAAAAGAGGAAAGTAAAGTACCTACTTGTTAAACAATTTCATTCCCTTACTCTTACTCTTACTGGTTCCAAAAATAACTCATCTTATTAATGTGAACATACTCGTACATTAGGCGCATGGCGCATAAGACACGAGATTTATCCATTTTAAATGTTTTTAGTGGGAACGGTTTTTAGAGGAACGTTTTTAGTGGAAATGGTTGTCACTACAACCATTTCCATCAAAGCCTGTTACAATTTTGATTGCTTTCTTTGCTTTTCTATCTATTTCTATATTTTTATAATATGCTAAGATTACACAATGATTCCTACAAAATCATTTACGAGTATAATCCCAAAAAGTCCTTGCGGGGGCCCCCATATATTTCCCAGAATTAAAAAAAATTAAAGTATTTTTTCAGAATTAATAAAAAAAATTAAAAAACGCGGACCTCTTAACAACACACAATGCAGCATGAGTAGAATATTAATTTAAATATCTGTGTTTTTTGTTGCTAGTTTTTTCTACGACTTTTCTTTCAGTAATTATTATACTTACAACGTTTCTTTTCAGTAATTATTAATCTTACGACTTTTCTTTCTGTAATTATTATTCTTACGACTTTTTTTCTGTAATTATTATTCTTAAGACTTTTCTTTCTGTAATTATTATTCTTATTAACTTTGTATGCTACAGCATAATAATTTTTTGTCTCTTATATTTATAATTTCACGTAACCAGGTTGCAGATACTGTCCTCCAGAGAGTAGAACAAGAAGTCGGCGGAAAACAGGTTAAAATAAAGACAAAAATTGTCCACATTTCGTGGTTTTAGGGTTTCTTTTTAGAACTTACTTTTAATTTCTAAGTTTTTGTTTTGACTTGTTTTTATTAATATTTTATATTTTTTACTTATGGTAATAACTTATCTGCTTTTGCTTGAAGATAGAAATAGAACTGTACTAAAATCAGAAATTCTGACCAAGATACATTTCACATTGGCTAATCATTTCCGCTAAAATATATATATTTGAACAATATATCAATTTATTATTATATTATAGGCCAATATATAGATACATTCGAGCTTGCATTAATTAGGGTAAACGATTTTATTTTTTAGGATAGTTTTGCATCGTAAGAGAAGCATGAAACCAAGTTTGCGACCTCGAAAGCCCTAGAGACAACTTTTGGTAAGCGAAAAACCTCGAAATTTTGGCACATTTTTCAATTTTTCAACTCATAAACGACTTCGAAATCAGAATATTGTGTTCTCTTTGAAATTAAAGTAGACAAAATGCACTAGTCAACCCTTATTTTATGTCATTCTAACCCATTTCTACAGGACTTAAAATTTTGACGAAATTTTGTAAAATACCGGATTTTACTCATTTTTTTTACATTTGCCCCCCTATAGGGTACATAGATACACGTGTCATCATAAAAATATATAATGGGCACCATAAATGATTTATATAAATGTAAAAAAAAAAATGAGTAAAATCCGGTATTATACAAAATTTCGTCAAAATTCAAAGTCCCGTAGAAATGGGTTAGAATGACATACAATAAGAGTATGCATTTTGTAGGGAATTTTGTCTACTTTAATTTCAAAGAGAACACA
Organism: Gerris buenoi; assembly: GCA_001010745.2. NCBI lineage: Eukaryota > Metazoa > Arthropoda > Insecta > Hemiptera > Gerridae > Gerris > Gerris buenoi. The sequence goes on from KZ652914.1 coordinate 90,975, forward strand.
ATATTCTGATTTCTATGACGTTTATGAGTTATATTAAAAAAATTGAAAAATGTGCCAAAATTTCGAGGATTTTCGCCAACCAAAAGTTGTCCCTAAGGCTTTCGAGGTCGCAAACTTGATTTCATGCTTCTCTTACTATGCAAAACAACCTAAAAAATAAAATCGTTTACCCTAATTAATGTAAGCTGGACCCCTCTCAGGCTACCTATATACTGGTCTAGGATATATACTATATAGGATGTGTGTTATTTTTTACTTTCATACTTTTTTTTTTTAGAAAATTTAAAAACAAAAGAAAATATTTTTTTCTAGTATAGTTCCAAGATCATTTAAGCTCAATATTTCTAAATTATAAGAAACATTGTACATGTTAGTTTGTCACTCTTTTTTTTTCTTTTCGTTTTTTGAATTTCCATTAAAGAAAAAATATATACATTGACTACAACACATTCAATATTCACAAAAGATTATACGTATGTAGGATTTTCAAAATATTGATATTTAGAGATTTAATATCACTATATTACACATTTCCTAAATATGCATATTATAGTCCAGGAACTTTATTCATCACAGTATGCGTCAAATCCGGTAGTTCTGATTTTTTGCTGACTTGATTATGATGTTGGCCTAATGAAAAATCCAAGTTTGTGACCTCGAGCGCCGTACGCAACTTGGTCAAAAATCGGAAAAACCGCGAAAAAATAGTAATTATATCAAATTTTGATGATTATACCCCTAAAGGACTAGTTTTTTTTAAAAAAAAAAACTTTTTTGGAACGTTTTTAAAGTAGACTAAATTTGCTACAATATGATACTAGAATTGTCTCTGTAAACCCAATAGTTTTCGAGATTAAGCCTTTCAAAGTTTATCATTTTTTTCGAGCTTCACAATTATTTGCAATATATGTTTGCAGAGATCCAGCCCCACAACACCTCTACGGCTAATTTCTTGGGGCTGCACGACGGGTTTTGGGAACCCGTGCAGCTGCAGGAAGGCAGGATTAAAATGCTTATCAGTCTGCAGGCACTGTAAAGGGCCCCTTAGGACAATATACCTGATGTTGCAGTAGTAGATATCCCAGAAGGCAACGATCTGTCCGATGTCGAAATGAAGGATGACTTGTAGGCACAAAACGTCGACGATTCATTAACACCCCAATAGATCGATCCAGATACGGACAAACCTCAACTGGGACCTTCGAAGAGATCCCAGTTGAGGTTCGTCCATATCATCTATTGGATCGATCTATTGGGGTGGTGATGAATCGTCGACGTCTTGTTTCCACAAGTCATCCTCCATTTCGACATCAGACAGATCGTCGCCTAGTGGGGTATCTACTGCTCATCAGATATACTGTCACAAGGGGCCCCGTTGCAGTGCCTGCAGACTGATAAGCATTTTAATCCTGCCTTCCTGCAGCTGCACGGGTTCCCAAAACCCGTCGTGCAGCCTCAAGAAATCAGCCGTAGAGGTGTTATGGGGCTGCATCCCTGCAGAAATATATTGCAAATAATTGCGAAGTTCGAAAAAAATGATAAACTTAGAAAGGCTCAATCTCGAATACTATTGGGTCTACAGAGACAATTCTAGTATCATATTGTAGCAAATTTAGTCTACTTTAAAAACGATCTAAAAAAAGTTTTTTAAAAAAAACTAGTTTTTTAGGGTTATAATCATCAAAATTTGAAATAATGACGATTTTTTCACGGTTTTTTCGATTTTTGACAAAGTTGCGTTCGGCGCTCGAGGTCACAAACTTGATTATTCATTAGGCTAACATCATAAACAAGTCTGCAAAAAATCAGAACTACCGGATTTGACGCATACTACCCCATACGTAGGGCGACAAAGTTACTGGATTATATAGCTATAATTAAAATTTAAATACCACTCTTCGAAGATTCTTTATGTACCACATCAACACATTCTACACCTTACTATGTCAGGGATATACCATTTAACTCATCCACTGGGTGATAATTATTATAGTACGATCCATGTTTCATATTTCTAAGGGCCCAATAACCAGATATTGTGAAGCAATACAATTAATAGCATAGTCAGCTATTAATTCCTCTTGATTTTTAATTATTTTTAAACTTTTTTGTAGACAGCAGAAACTTTCTTTTAAAAAATACTATCAACCACTATATTATATACACAGCAATAGTAAAATATCCAGAGAATACATTTGACTTGTTATGGTACATTGAAATATGAATGGGATCTCCTAACAGGAGTGTTGAGTAGATTCAGTATGTTGTGATGATTCAGTGTGTGGAGTGTTGATTCAGTGTGTGTGTGTGTATTGAGTTTGGTTGATTCAGTGTCTTGAATTTTAGTATTAGATTCCTAGACAGAGGAACTAAAGAATTCGGATTTTAATTTGGTGAGTTTTAATTTTTGACACTCAGGTTGGCTAGCCTATGTAAGGGAAAAAATAAAGTCACTAGGCATTTATCTTTAGGACCACGCCCCCCTACTAGTGATATTTATTTTTGCCTAGTAGGCCAGACCTTCTATATTTCAAAATCTTGAGCTATTATTGGCTCCCATTTTGACTTTCCAGTGCTGTCAAAAGTTAATACTCATACAGTAGACTGGAGGAATTATACACAAAATAAAGTTCATATATGTATGTATAATGATATCACTGATGTTAACACTTTAAGTGGTCTATACATGCAAATGCCATTTGAGACATGACATTTTGCCAGAAACAAGACAACATAGATCACTTTAGCAGGTGATGACTAATAAAGGTTGCTGCATCTTAAGAATATTAAAAAGGTTAACATAATTTTACCTAAATTAATATGTTTTATAAACCAATACTTGCATGTTGACATACAAATTATTTTTGGTTTGAATGATAACATATTAGTGCACAGCAAATATTATGTGTGCACAAACTCAACTTTTTTAATGCATTATATTTAACTTTTAAAATAAATTAATAATAAATTAGAGATTTTTTTAAATGTGTGTAAAGTGGTTATTTTTTTAAAATGTATATAATGAAGATAAAAAGAATTTCAACTATACTGCATTTTATTGAGCCTTTCAGGATTGTCCAATTAAGAAAAAAAACCTTTGGTGTAAAGAAAAACAAGAGGTGTTTGAAAAAGCAAATGGGAAATTTGATTTTTATGTATACCTGCCACGCCTCCATAACAAATTAAAATTGAATGACGCTATCTAGCAGTTTTAGACAAGTTGCTTTTGCAATCATTAGGGGAAGTAAGAAGTCTAGTATAGAACAAATATTTTATGAAAGAAATATTTTGTCATTAAGTTTCAATAAAACTCCAAATTTTCTTCATTGTATATAATTATTTATCCAATTTTTAGGTGTGTAACTCTGTTTAACTTAGGCAGCATTAACTGGAAAAGAGGAGAGAAAGGGGTAGAGCTGAGCGGAATGATTATTAATAGCCTGATACTACAAAAATTCAGTTGCATTAAATCTAGTTTTTTTTCATTCTCATTTACGCAGTATATTTTACAGAGAGAAACTATTGTGGTGGCGTGAACATTTTATTTTGATGGTATTATGTTTTAAGTCCTATGTAAAAAGTGGTTTTACAAAAAGTCTGTCTGTAGTCTATAGTCTGTGCAAACGCTTTGAGTCTAAACTATTGGGCATATTAATTTGGCATATTCATATTACGTTCACAAAATCATACACCGAGGTGAAAACTAAAAATGAATTTTAGCTCCAAATTTAGGGGCACCACTCCCAAAAATTTAGGGATTACATATTTTACCTTATTTTCTAATTTAATTTTTATTAATTTATTTGTTGCTAATAGAACTATGTTTTTTTTTTAGATAATATCTCATAAGCAGTTTAATTCTCCACTCGCTCTCTACTCCGAACAGAACATTGTCGATTCGATCGCTGGACAGACTGGTACCTCCATGCCGTAAGAATATTTTTTAAAAGTTATCTTTTGAATTTAGTTACAGAGAACAATAAATTAAAGTTTAGTTTAACCATCACTATTTATATCATAAATCCACAATTATTTATACAAATTTAAACAAAAAAATGAGAGTATGTAATATGTGTATGCTTGTTTTTGTCGCTGCTATTGGTAGCAGAGACAAATTTAAAACGTTAGGATATTAGAGAACTGTGATTTCTTTTAAATAGCAATCTTATTATAAAAAAAAATGCTACCAATAAATAATTTAATAAAGGGGGAAACTATTGATTTAAAAATAGCCTTAAGCAGTTAGTAATCAGATACAAGCTTCCTTTTTAGCAATCTATTTATTTCTCCCAAAAGTAAATCGATATAAACAGAGCCGGATTTACGGTTTGGTCGCATGAGGGCTATCCATTTTTTGCCGCTCCTTCTTGATCTTTNCTAGGTACGTCCTTATTTTTTTCGACCCGGGAGGCCACCAGGGCCTCCGGTATCGCCTTTCTTCGACTTGAGCTCCAACATCTTCATTTTTACTGCAGCTTTTTTTATTTAATATCTTAATATATTAATAATTTTTTAATCTTAAATACCTTTTGCGACCCCCCGGTTAAGAACCATTGCTCTACACTAAAGTCTCTGTCCTCGCGCTTCGTGTATGCGTCTGACAGCAAGTGAGGTTGCCGCCCCCTTAACCTTAAATTTTTAAGGTTGCCGCCTCGAAAATCACAGCTCAAAAGTGCGGCCCTTCAAAATTTGCCGCCTTGGGCTATAGCCCTTCAAGCCCCCCTGTAAATACGGCCCTGGATATAAATATGTATTATAATTTAAATAGAAGAATAATGATTTTACCATTTAAAGCTTTTGAAGAATTTTACTTCTTAGGGAAAATTGCAGAGTTACTGACCTTTTCAGTAGCTTTCGCATACCTCCAGATATAGATGGATTCCAAATAGATTTAGATACTACTTATTTAAATCTTGAAGACTGTACATTGATTACCTAGTTTTGGTCTGTACAATTGAAATAGATCATATATCCATAATTATTATTATCATGAAACCAGTAGTCCCAGACAATGCTCTCATCATTTAAAAATTTAAAGGAAGCTTGTGGTCAAGTACTGTACTCTGATTTGGATCTTTTCAATACCTGCAAGAAACCTTATTACTGATTAATGAACTTATTAAATGATTACTTCAATTTACACTTTGGACAAATTGAGAAAACTGTTTAATTGTTTTTAAACCATCAGTGAAACTATGTAGATATTGTAAGATCAAAATTTGATTGATAAATATTATTTTATCTATTTTAAAAATTTTTCCTGCTTCTTTGAAGTTTTTTTTTTTGCATGTTTTGTTTCAATCCTTTTTTTCTACCTATAAAAAAAATACTTACTGGTTGTTTTTATTATTATTGCAAATGACAATAAATAAAAAAATCGTTTCAGTTGTGGTGGACAGAAGGGACCACCACCACAACAAATTATTTTATAATTGAATCAAATTTAAAGAGCGAAATTGATCTGCTCCTGACAATAAAGGAAAACTTTTTTTTTCATTATACCTGGTTTGAAATGTATATTACCTACCTCCCATTTATTATTAGACAATACTTTTAACCCATTTAAGGGGATTGATGACAATTTAATATTTAATTTATTACATTCATTATTTAGTTAATTATTTAACTTTAATACATACTAACAACTACTGCATTTGAAGAAAATCGGCTTATAGACAAAAATATAGATCGTTTTGAAAAATTTAGTGGTTAAACATTCAAAATTGACACTTTCCTTTTATTTTAGACAATTTGCTAAATTGCATGAGCTGACAGCACTGACTTAGAAGTTTTATTATGATGATCACATCGGAGTAAACCAGAAAATCTTAGCAGCATCATACACTGCTAGTGGAAGTTAACATAATATTTCAGATGGCTCTCACTCTTGAACTCTTATGGTGCTCCTCAGATGTTATAAATGATTAAATTAATTTGTTAGCGTGTAAAAACCCAAATATAAAACATCGAAAAGCTAAGTCAGCAATAAAGTAAACTCGATAAAACAGACACTCACCAGGACTAATTGTAACTTCAAAAAGCAAAATAAATCTATGTCAAAAAAAGAAACCAATACTTTATTATAATTTTAAGGTATACAAACAACCTTTCCTTGTAGCAACTTAATTCTTCCCCCTTGTTGTGATAGAAGGATAAACATCAATTTGAAAGAAGGCTGCTTTCTTGATCACACTAAGGGTTATGAGTTATTTTAAGATTGACTGACAACTGTAACATTAAGTATTAATTAAGTATTCTTGATGGGGAACATTAACTTTAAAAACATGCTAATTTTATTTATAAACTGTACATTATTATTAATTTTAATTTTTTTTTACAAGATTTAAAGTTTCCCTCTTCCCTTTGAGAGTGATATTATTTTAACCTGTTTTATTTTGACGTGTGAAGGACCAGCGCAAGGACATGGGGATCGAGGCCCAGGCAAGTACAATATGGCCTGGGACAGAACAACCCAACGTACCAAGCAAGCTATTCAACTGGCTACTAGAGACTTGCACTACGCTTGCTAGATTTAATTGAGAATGCTTAAACTAATCGTGCTATTATGCAAACACAAGCCCTCTTTGTCGCCTCCAAAAGCATGCTTCCCATTAATTATTGATTAATAAATTTATTATTTAGGAAACATATTAGTTGAATATATAACTCCAGATAATTATAATTGACATTATATAATAAATATAGTTCACAGCATTTATCTACTTATTCAAATTATGTGAACCTTTAGGAGGCAACACATTGACTTAACACAAAGGTGATCATGAATTATTTTATATGCTTATATAAAATAAACAAATATAATTAAGTAGTTACCTAACAAGTCAAGTCTTCTCTTATGTCGTAAAATGTCAGAGAATAACAAATAACTCACTATTTTTTTACAAAACAACAAAAAATTGGAAAATTATTAACATTTTTAAATTTTCAACAAATTTGTTAAACAAAGCAGACTAATGATAATAATTCTAAAAAATATAAAATTGAGACTGATTAGAAAAACAATAAATGGAAATAAAATTTAGATACTTCTAAAGTATCATTATAAAACAAATAATACAAATAAAGCTATTTAGCTACTGTCATGTCACAGTTAAATATAGGAATTAAACATAATTTTAATTAAATTTGAGGATAATGAAAATCATTCAGACGTAATAAATCTGAAACATCAGTAAATTCAAGATTATTAATTTTATTTTTGACAAAGCCCAATATGTGCGCTATCCTAAATTTATATTTGATTTGCAGTAGATATGCCACAAGAAATTGACACATACCGTCCTCAACTGATTTAGAAATACATATTTGTAATTTTGATTCAAAATTAAAACTACAATGTCAAGATCCTTGAGGTTCTATTATACAATATCCTTTAATTAATGACCAAAAATCGGTATTTTTCCTATTTGAAAGTTAAGAATGCTTTTTTAGAAGAGGTAAACAATTTTTTTTTTTCAAAAGCATTTAAAGATTATCTAAATATTTGTAAAGATTCTAAAGAGTTTATCGGCTTATTTAAAAAGCCATTAAGTTATTGGCCTCTTCTTAAAGTTCTAAAAAAGTGTATTTCTAACTTTCAGATTGGAGCAACAATATATTATATACATCAGATGCAAGAGAAATGTATACTCTGATTTTCTTGTTATAAATCTGGACAAATGGGTAATTGGATGAAACTTTCCTTCTTATTTTTAACATAATTATAATAATTCAGCTTTTAGTCCTCTAAATTATTTAACTTTTTAGATTTATCACTAATTAGAAAATACTGAAACAAAAACCGTACCTACAAGTCTTAACATAAAATATCTAATAACTAAATTTATTAAGTAACATTAAATGATAAGAATTAAGCCATGGTCAGTGTCACTTTACTAAATTTAAAGTAATTAGAAACTATACAACCTATTTATTTGATGTTGTTGCTTTTATTATATTTCTGAATTTGTTCAAAATGTACAAAATTTGCCCATTTACTATTAGGATATATAGGATAATATTGCATTACTATGAATAATTTATTATTTAGTTTAGATTTTGTTCTCTAATAATAATATGCATGTATACACTTTAATATATATATTATGTATAATAAACAAAATTAATTTATTGAATGAAATTACAGTATTTTTAATTTACAACCACGTATAGTCCATTCATCAGTGTTCGACACTTCAGGAGAATAATATTTTTAAGAAGCTCTGATTAAATATAAAGAATATTAAGCAGGGGGCAAAAACAAAAATTAATGAAATATGTGTCCCACTCAACAAAGAAAATTTAGAACAAATAATATTTCATTTTTTATAGTTTACTACAATGAAGAAGTATAAAAACTAAAATTCTGAACTGACACTAAAAAAAAAAACACATCAAAAACTTAAGGTACCTAAAAAATTTAATTTAAAACATTGCCTACTAAAATAATAATAATTGTAGTTCAGAAGACTTTTTTCTCACTTATTGAGGGAAAGAGAGTAAATAAAAAAAAATGCCCTATAATATTTAGATTACCAGGAATTTATGGAATCGGTACTTTTAAATGAAACCCCAGTTATGATAGTATTATAGGTGGTAAATACTAGGGCGGACATACAAAAGCAAGAGTGATCCTATAGCAAGCCAATGCTCGCCTAGAAGAGATACTAAAACATTATTTTCCACAAGGGAAATACACTTGTTTCAGGTATTCAAGATTAATTGTCATCGAATTAACAAGGAATTTGCAACACACATTCTCTATTCACAATATTGTTGTGGCTTCACCAGATTTACAGATTAAACAGGTTTACACATGTTTTCTGATTCCTAGAGATCTTGAAGAACGATATTAAGAAAAAAAAAAAAAAAAAAAAAAAAAAAAAAAAAAAAAAAAAAAAAAAAAAAAAAAAAAAAAAAAAAAAAAAAAAAAAAAAAAANCACATATAAATAAAGAATTACATGACATAATGTACTATAGCTACTAACGCAATACAATAAACTCCTATAGTTATTGATTTTAATATAATTGTGTATTTGAATGAATTGTAACGTATACATGACGCAGACGTCAGCGTCATCGGCGCTGAAAGTGTTAATTAAATAATTTAGTTTCATAGGGGTTGCCATATAAAGACAAACAACTTCATTAAGGGACTTGTCTAAGTAATATTTTAAAATTGATTATTTAAATAATGGCCCTTTAATTTTATCTTCCAAGTAAACTTTACACCCATCACAATTGTTTGACTTTTACACCAATCATCATGTTTCACACTGTTTTGTCCTTTCTGGTACATGATAAAATTGGTTAATCCTTTATTATCAACAGGTTGGATAAGAAGCAGCACAGTTCAGTTCTGGTTGGTCTATTCAATTACACAACTCACCAAACAATAAAGAGATCTTTAAAGCCCATGAACATCTAATCAGTGTTAAAGCCAGAGGAACTCTTGGCAGTAAAGGCGCACGGTCAAATGTGCGCAAACATTTTGACCGTGTATGGGGGCCTGTCACTTTCTTTACTTCTTTTAACACTACATCCAATCTATTTCTTTATGACAAGTAGACATATTTTTTGTAACTAACAAATACATTTTCGCACAGTTAATTTGTTTAACCCATTCAATGCGGGTGGATCCACTGTGGATCCATGCTGTGCCAACGCGCCTGGCGGGTGGATCCACAGTGGATCCAAGCCCTCCCTTTCAGCCCTCAGTAGCTCTATTCTCCGTGCCTCGAGTAGAACCATCTTGCAAGGCTCCATCAGGTCCCGTTTGTATTCACAGTGGATCCAAACATTTTTTATTTATTTTTAAATTAACTTTTAAAATCGTTTAGATATATATAGTAACTAAGGTAGGTTCATGAATTGGATTATGCATTGAATGGGTTAAATGATATAAGTATATGTTTAATACAAAATTTTGTGATCTTACTGTGGAATAATAAAACTGACAATTGTGGGACACTTTTGTTTTAAATCATTTCACTATTTAATCACTTTGATAGAAGGACTTAAAAATGTTATCCATTCTCCTGAAGAATCCATACATTTGTTGTTATGAATATTGAATGCATTTAGTGAATTATCAATATTTTAGTATTATTAAGATTGCTTTTATTTAGAATAGAAAATAACTAAACTGTTCTACGGTCGCTACACTAATCGTAGAATTTTTATTGACCTTTCCTTCTTAAAACACAAACGTCCTTCTGTTTCCTCAAATCCGGATTCCTCTTCATCCTCTCCTTTGAGACAATCTCATTTTTAAGTGCTTATAAACTAAACGTATCAGTTATCATAAGTCTAATTGCTTATCATCCCTATAATTTAAGGCAACCATAATTAAAAATTACAAAAACAAATATTCTAAGGAATAGAATTAACATGAATGGAACTAAACATATGGAATGCAACTACAGATTAGCAGATAATCCAGCCTTACTTTTGCTATTGATAAGTATATAAAGTTCTAAAAATACTTAAAACCATAATCAAACATAACCGGTTTATATTTTTTAAACCCAGTTCTTACTCGGTTATACATACAGAGTAAAACATCTGCACATATGGCCAATATTTAAGTTGATGAGTTGATAATAATAAACAAATCAATTTAAAAAAAAATATCTAATTTAAATTTAAAGTATTAACTATACATACGTCATAGATAAAACAAATTATAAGGCAATATATTAGGCAATTACAATTTGGGTACAAAAAGTCTAATGCGAATGTGACTTATTAATTTATGGCTGAAAAAATGGTATCTCATCTTTAATGTCATAACATGTACTACATTGGAAAGACATCCGGAACAGGAAAAAAAAAAATCCGATACTATGTAAGTATATTAGAAACACAATGTCCAAACTTACAATCAAAATTTTGAATAACTTCAGAAATTTCATTAAATGATTACCATTCAAAACTATGATTAATTAAAAAACTTAGGCTTTACAAAAAGCTGAACCAATTTAAACAGATTAATTTTTTCATGTATAATAAAAATAGTTATTATTGTTAAATAGTACACACATATAAATAAAGAATTACATGACATAATGTACTATAGCTACTAACGCAATACAATAAACTCCTATAGTTATTGATTTTAATATAATTGTGTATTTGAATGAATTGTAACGTATAAACATAGCGCTATAAATTTACAAACATTTTATGATAGTGCAGGGTCTATTTTATTTTATTTTATTTATATTAGTTTTATAAAAATAAAAGAGCGTGCCGTTACCTGACTTAAATTTAAAAATAAGCTAAGAAAAAGGCTGTAATAATAGTTTTAATATAATAATAAAATTAATTATTAAGAGTTAAGAGCTACTAATTTAATTTATGTAAGATTTAATTTTTCAAATTTGAAAGTTTAATAATAATATTAATAAATAAAGACACATATATTTTTTTAATGGTTGCCTTTTCCTACCTAGATTGTATGAGATAAGGTACCCCAGTGAATTTTCAAATATTCCTTTGAGACTCCATACATTTTATTGATAAAAAAGACCTATAAACCTATGCTCATTTATTATTAACCAAGTAAATAATGCTTTATGTTAGTGTTAAGTGAAATTAATGTAAGGATTATTGTGGTTTTATCTACCAAAACAAAACTATATTTTACTTGTAACAAATTTATTTATACCAATAACAAGAGGTGTTTTTGTAATGTGTTTTCACTGTTAACAACTTCTCTTTAAGAATATGTGATTCGACTATCTATTTAATAAACTTATTTATATGCCAACACAATTTTAATAGGCAAGTAAAACAAAAACTTACAAAATACTTGTCCACATAAATCAAATGCAGTTTAAAAAGAATAAATAATAATAAATATTTTAATATGTCAACTTGTAAACTTAAAACCATAATTTAAAAGAAAAAAGTATCTCAAACTTCAAAATTATACTTTGCTTAAAAGAAAACAATGTTATTTAGTTGTACAAATTTAAACTTTTATTAATAAAATTTAAAAAAATAAAATAAATAAATAAAATGAAAATAATAATTTGTTTTTGGATATGTTGATCTCATTTTCCCTACCAAGTAATTTATTGTCAGATTGTGTTAATGAACACCCTCTCCATTATCCTTATTAGTTGAGGATTTTATTTTACCATTCAGTAACCCATATAGATGCATGAATGTATTGCTTACATTGTGTTTAAATTAGTTTGTTCGCTACTAACTAATTAGTATTAATAGTCCAATTTAAAATCCAATAACAATGCCTTCTGCCGCCTGGAAACCTCTCCTAGCTCCCTAATCAAGGCAGATATCCTATCTGATCCTCTGGCTGGTTTCCTCTCTAGCCCTAGGAAGACGGTTCAGTATGATCCATCCAAGTCTGAGACGTACAAGGCTCTTCAGGACCAGGAGATAGGACCCAATGTCCACGAGGTTACACCTATTGCACCTAAAGTCTTCTCTCCAGTTAAGGTGAGACTTTTCATTATTTATTTTACACGATATAATAATACATTATATTATTTAATAGGTACATAGGAATGATATTGAAAAAACAAAACAGAGAATAATATTAATTTAACCATGTGAAAAAATATGGAAAATTGTTGCTACTTGTATTAATTGTTAAGCGACTAACAAAAAGTAAGCTATTTATTGCTGAAGGAACCTTAATTATTCCACATTCAAAAGCTAACTAAAATTATGTCTACTAGCAAGCAATATAAGGTAAAGGTAAGAAAGTTGTTAATGCCGTCTGTCTTTTTTTCATTAAAATACTAACTAGGGTTCCCATCCTTGGCTGGCAAGGTTGCAATTAAAAATTGGTGGTCATTTTCATTTTGTAATTAAGTATTAACAATGTTTTTGCCCTATCAATATTTGTCTTATCTCTGAATTGGAGTGCAACCTTTAATTAATGATTAAGATATTATAACCTCTGAAAGTAATATTTATTTTTAATATCTGGTAATAAAGTATACGAGTAACATAAAATTAAGTTATTATAGGACAGGCGATCAACCAAACATATAAATCTAAAGAAATAACATTAAAAAAACAGCTTTCAGCCTTCATAAGGTCATCTTAGTGTCAATTGCAAAAGAAATAAATTTTCATTAATAAATGAATTAGTAAATGCGAGTCTACTTTATCTCAGAGTTCAGAGTGACTAATAAAATATTCAAATAATCAAAGTTACCTTAAAATAATTTTTAATTTATTACAAAATTTAAGTTTTAACTCATAAAGTAATGAGACCAATAACACTTTATATCATTATTTACACATTATATTTAACTGGAAGTTTTTGTTTTACTATTTTATTATTTCTAATCAATTTATTTTGTTTCAGCAGACTACTCCGCCTCCAAATGTAAGTAGAAAATTTTACATATACATACGTACTATTTAAAAATAAAAAATAAAAATAATAAAAAAATAAAAAACACTATCAGTCTTTTCTCATTGTCTATCAAGCCACAAATATTAATTATATTGCATACAGGAAGAAAAATTAAAATAATTTTATTTCCTTTGTTTAAATGACTTTTCAATGATCCTTGATGTACTATTTTTACTTAATAATTATTATTAAATATAATAATTATTCAATTACACATTAATATAATGCTCATTATATTTTTAATTAAGTGCCCTAGAGAGACTACTATAAATTATTACCAAAAGAACACACATTATCTTCCTTACATGAAAGTTTTGAACGTGGTATAGTCCCTTAATTTACAATAAAATGTTTACTTTAAAAGTACCTAAATTGTTCTTCAATGAAATTTAACATAAAAATTCATATTTACAAATTATCGTGAGATTTATTGATTAGAGTATAATGCAAAGTAAAAGAGTGTAAATAGCATGTCCTGATTGTATTTTACACTACACTTAAAACTCATTTATCCTTAAACCCCCTACACACTGCCCGACATGACTGTTGGCCCCGAAAGTTCATCTCGAGGCCTTGCCTATGCACAGCCTGACCAAACGAGCCGACTCAACTACTAGTCCAGTTTACAGACAGAATTCAGGGCCCAACAGAGCTACACACGGGCCAACTGTCAAGTCTGACAGTTGTAGCCCCGACTGTTGGGCAGTTGTATCGGCCAATGTGAAGGGAGTTTTATTGTATTTTCCCCAAATGTTCAGAACATCCCAAATGATCTTTAGAGGTTAATATTATGTTAGAGATGAATGGAAAATATATACTTTGGTAGGGAAATTGTTTAATTTTTTCTCTTAAAACCAGTGGTATTAACAGACCTCTGAACTATATGACAACTATTGGTTTGACAATTTATTGAACTCATTATGTGATATACTTAATTATGTGATATACTAATTATGTGGTTAGTACTACACAAATTAATGTCAAGTGCATATCCCCTATATTCTAGATTTGAGAATCAAATTTTATTTATTTGAAACAACTTATTCCATCTAATATGGGTAAATGAGTTTTTAGTGTATTTATGTAACAATGCACCGTGTAATGTCTGTGATGAACACTTAAACAAAACCATTTTTAATACAAAGCATGTAAAAGATTTTGTACGAAATGATAATAAACTGAACCTTAACAACTAATAATTATATTTCAAAAGAAGCACAACTCAATTTTATATTCAGTCTAGATTATATTAAGATTCTAACAAAAAGACACCGACAATTGAATTATTTGAAATAATAAATTTAAATAATGTTACGCAATAAGAAATTTAAACCATGTTAACATGTATGTATAACAGGTGAAGCCAGCTCAGCCGCACCCCGTCCCTGGACCACATGTAAGGAACGTTGAATTATTACGTGAAATTAAAAAACTTCTGCATAAGCGTTATGACGCTGTTCTCCGCCGCTTATAAATATATTTTGGACTAATATACAATATAACACCTCTAATTAAGCTTTTCTTTAAATCCTCACTGCCAAGTAGTATTTTTTAGCCGATGCTTTTAAGAAGTTATACAACTAAATTTAATATATAGAATTTCAATTAATAATTAAAACAGGATTTATTGTTAATTTTGTTTTCATTTTTTATGAAATTTTACAATTACAGATATGTTGTACCTTTATTAATATTTACATAGTCTAAAATTTGCTTTTGTCCTTGTTTATTTTATAATGTATTTAAATATTAATTATATCTGGGTTGGCTTTTTTATGTCCTTTTAGAAATATTGTATTTTATTTATTTTTTTTGTTTGTGCTGAAAATGTATTTGCTTGTTTTATTATTAAACCTTTTATTTTTAAGTTGCTGTAAATATGTGAGCTTTAAAATTCTGTAAAAATAATTGAGTGCATTTTGAATTGTGATTGTGATGTAGTCGACATCTTCTTTTTTAATCCAGATAGTTTAGTTGGCAGTGCACAGAATTTTTAATTTTTTCTTACTAACTTGGAAATATGAAGTTTCATTTAAGTCTATTTCATCTAAGTTACCCTTGCTAAAAGTTAAGTAAAGCACTGTCAACTGTCTAAGGATAGAAAACGAACATGTCAATTGCTGTCAGTCTCACATATATAAAGTTTGTAAGTTATCTGTGTTTACTCAAATTCACACTTGGACACAAATTACAAAAAAATTACAATTAAGAAGTTTATTCAAATTTAATTATATATTTTAAATAAGTATGCTTAATAATTTTTGAAATAGCTAAATTATTTTATGGAACTGAAACAGAGATTCTGTCACAATTTTAACTGAAGTTAATAGTACTGATTGAGATTTTATGGTATTTACTCATAGTGAAGGTAGATAAGTAAAGAAAAAACACTTTTACTTGGTCAATAACTTTATATTGTCAAACCATAAAGACATATTTAACTTACATACCGGTTTCGACTTATTCAGTCATCATCAGTGTAATGATTAGATCATGATGATGACTGAATAAGTCGAAACCGGTATGTAAGTTAAATATGTCTTTATGGTTTGACAATATAAAGTTATTGACCAAGTAAAAGTGTTTTTTCTTTACTTATCTACCTTCACAATTTTAACTGACTGAAACAAGTTTATATATATTTTATAAGTATCCTCGTTACAATACTCGTGTAATACAACTTTTGTCAAATCTTTGTTCAGTTTCACCTTACTTAAGTACAAAGGGGCATAGGGCTACAAAATGGCAGAAGAGTACTAAAAGAGGCATAACTCATCTGGAATAGAATAACAATGCATTTCAAGTCCATAGGAAACCTTTAAACAAATTACTAAGTTCATTAGATCTACTTAATTAATTTGTTAAAATAATGTATGTGCCTTTTAAAGTTACAGATATTAAAATTTTCAGAGAAAAAAAAAATCAATCATTCATTCTTTCTAATTTAAATAAATCACATAAAGGTAAGTTTGGTATTTATTTTTTATTCCAATTTTAATATTGAATTTTTTTTTCATCAAAAACAAAAAATAAAAATAATTATTAACCAGAACCAATGCCCTATAAGCATTACATATATATATTTAATATTTTACAATAAAGAGATAGAATACAAAACACGATATTACTGCTTATGACAAATGCTTTGAACCTGTAGATAGGAGTTAATAAAATGCATGATTCAAATAACAATACCATTAATACTTAATATTAGTAAAAACAAGAAGAAAAATGTAAATATTTGTACAGAACATGCTGGAAAAATATATAAATAAATGTGGTGTCACGGGACACCCGGTAGGAATGAAGTTCCTTATGCTTAATTTTACAACACTAACTACTTATATATGGCGGAGTTAGAAAAGATACAAAATTAAAAGATATGCAACGCTAACTACTTTTACTTAGCAGAGTTAAGGCAAATTAAAAGAGTGATTTTTTTTTATTTATTTTATTTATAATGCTTTGTAAGAGTGCTATGTGTACCCTAAGTAATTGTTCTTAATGAGAAGGTGGGTCCTTAAGGGTAAGAAGAAAAGAAGACTAATTCATGTAGCGTGGCAACGGAAATTAATAGTTTTTATTTTAGGGGTATTAAGTTTTATTAGTTATTTTGTATATCATTGCTAACAATAAACTTTAATGTTTAGGCTCGAAAATGGCGTGTAGCCAAAATGTTGCCACACTACATGAATTAGTCTTCTTTTCTTCTTACCCTTAAGGATCCACCTTCTCATTAAGATGCTTTATAAGTATACAATAATGATACAAAATAAATATGTATTGAATATTGAGAAAATAGGCAATTGCTTTGAGTTGATAGTTAAAGACTATGATGGTAATAAAGAACCTAATACTGGGGGAGCCACCCTGCATTCTTACTATTCTACCCACTCACTACACACGCTGGACGTCTCCTTTTCAAAAATGATAAAATGTGTCCCTTCACTTAACAAAAACTTCTGCCTGTATCAAGTTGAATTTCATATGCTTGTTTCAATTGCACATTAGATGATGTAAATGAATTTTTATATGAATCGTTACGTTAGAAATTAGGATATCAATAAAAATGTTGTTTTTTCTATTTTAAATGTTTATGTCCGTTTTAATAGTTTTAGTGATTTGAACACTTCATAGCAGTGACGCTGTTGATTTCATAAAAAATTGTATTTAAAAAAAGTTGTTTTTATCATCAAATAGATGAATTAAGAATTTTTTTCCTGTCCAAAAATTTCGATTTTACAGTTGAAGCTTACGTTAATGCGAACTTTTTAAGCGAACGCTTAAGGATGTCCAAATAACTCGTCCTAGGCCTTGGCAAAAATGAACATGTGTAACAAAGTTAATCTAAATCGGTCAAAGTTCACTCAAGTTATCATTAATAGTCAATTTTGTGATGGTCAGTTTCGTTACCGGTCGCTTTTTTCAGATTCACTCCCAGACTCCCGTTGATGTCACAAGCAATAAGGAACTTCGTTCCAATAATATATAGTTTGAAATATTTTCATTAATATTATAATCTATATGGTGTTTCAAATAAATAAAATAAAATTTCACAAAAAAGGATCTTTAACTTATAATAAATGTATGTTTTCATTATGCTTCTCTCCAGGTGAACTCCGTTGGTCATATCGAAGAAATCCAGCAAAGCCATACATTCAAGCGTTTAATGCACATGGTTCAAAACGAAGGTGTATACTAACAACAAAATAGATTTAACTTGGAAAAATAAAATTACTATTTCCCGAAAAAATAATATTGCTAAGTTTAATATTCAATAAAATTACACTTCACATCTGAATCTACCGTTAACTATATCTTTGAAGACTTATAACACAATTTTTTTTTAATAAATAACCATTTTCCAAACATATCTTATAAAGTAAGGATAACTAATTTAGTGTATTTTTGTTCAAAAGAAACTATTTAAGAATAAATGTTTTATTTTTTTACAATTTTATTTTATTTATACTTTTTATTTTTATTTTTGTTCTGAGTGTATCATCTAGTCAAGTTGCAAATTATGTTTTGATGAATTTATCAAGATTGTCACATTTTTTTTTCGGTTTTGTTTATCTTCAAATTATTTAATTACCTATCAACAATGGGAAATGTAAGGATATTATTTCTAATTATTATTTTCCTTTTTCCTAGTATTTTAAAAAAAATAATTAAAAAGTTTAAAATAAAAAATGTATTAATTTATCTTATTAATTAATAAGTATCATTAATTTAAGAAAATTAAAATCCTTGTAAATAATTAAACAAGAAAAAAATCAACAAGAAATGTGATGTGAAAAGCAAATGCAAACACTTAATAATTGTATTTGCTTTATTTTGATTTCTCTCTATAATTTTGTTATTCCTTGAAAAGGTTAAATTATAAATAATTTATTTGGAGAATAATAAATAGTTTAATTATATGCCTTTAAATACACACAAAAAAATTGGAAATAAAAAATAATTGTGAGAATATAAATTCTCATAAAGAACACGGGGGAAAATAAGGCATTATAACTAAATGATATAACAGTAATTATTTATTAGTAATTATGTATTCATGAATAGCTTTGTTAATATCTTAATGTTACAACAAATTCTTATAAGCAGCCAAACATTACGCTTGTTATTATAAGCTCATTATTATCTCTCCCTTGCTTTACTGATTACAATGAATATAACAAAAACAGTTAAGATTAGTTTTGCTAAAATAATTAACAAAATTATCACATAATAATTAAGAGATGAAATGTTGCCAAATTAGGTAATTAATTGAATAACCTCTGAAGACACCTTAATTATATAATAACATTAGATATGGATAATTATTCTTTAAATGTCTTAATTTCTTTTTGAATAACTTACATTAAAATTATTTTTAATTTATAAGACTTTTACAACTTTTTACTTTGCCAAGTTCATTTTATAATAATTAAACTTGTTAATAAGGGAAGCAAAGTAGCTATAGAATGTGTCAACAAGATAATTATAAAGCTTGGGTTTTAACGATAGTGATGTTGGTGCATCTTAATTATAAATATTAATAAAGATTGAACTGCTTTATGAATTTGTTGTTCAAACTAGTTTTAAGTACTTCTATTTATCATTTATGTAAATAAAATGTAAAAAAATAAAAATAAATAAAACATGTAATAACCTATCCTTTTCCATTTTAAATTATGAGGATTGTTATTGTGCTGTAACATACTTAAAATTATACATTATTTATAAGAAGTTTTTTTTTGTTAATTCCCCCTTCTTTTTATTTCCTTTAATATATTAGTAAATCATAGGTAAAATATTAATGGTATTTCTTATTGAAGAATTGTTTGTTACTCAATAATTTAGATCTTTCACACAACTTTTTACTAAAATAGTCCAGAAAAAAAATATAACTCATGAAAAACCTCCTTTCAAATAGTCCGAAAATAAATTCCAATAAAATTAACTTAAGTAGAAAAATGAAAATGAAAAAAATGGTGTCAATCTAAAGAGGAGAGCTAGGAAAGACTTTTTAGTTTAGCTATTCTTTCGATTGATAATGTTGTAACTAAAAATATTGATTTTGAAAATATTATAATCTAGGTTTGCCAAACCGAAAGCTCGTACAAGGATATGAAGTCAAAGTTAGGATCTAATATGAGAGCATAAGTGTAGGTTTGATATAGGTTTGGTAGCTCAACTTTTTAGCCACCATGTTATTTGATTGTTTTTAAAATATTCCCTTAGCAAGGGTAGCCAACCTTTGGTTAAAAACCTGTGTGCATTTTATATGCAGTTAGGGATTTTTATTTAGAATTTTTTTCAAATCAAAGTTACAAACAAAAACAGGAAAAAAAAATCCAATTAAAATATAAAAATATTTCTTTTGTATTTTTAAAAATCAACAGTACCTTCAATAACAACATTAAAAAGTAAACACTTTAACAGAGCAATTAAAATTAACAGTCCTTAACCTGGGCGCACATTGAGATGCAGGGCAGGGAAGCATAGTTTTTTAAATGCAGAAATAGACGAAACCCTATGAATTCAGATGCAGAGAAGGACAGGACAGTTTTAAGCCACATGTACTCTACCGAGGCTGGTGGTCTCAATTCATGTGGTCTTCTATAATTCTGCAGTTGAAAAAACTGAGCTGCCCTGTCCTGCGCCACCTGAATTTCAATGTTCACCCAACCTTATCCCTTATTTGATGAGTGACATGAGATTCAGTTTATATTTGATTGAGCAATTTTTTATTTTAATAAAATTAGTTAATATAATGGGATAAAATAACAGCCGTAATATAAATCATTTGCTAAGATATTGAGCATTTAAAGCTCTTCCGATCACCAGCCTCCTGACTTCATTTGTTCCTGCACCAATATCGTAGAGCTTGGCATCTCTTAGAATTCTTCCAGTTGGGTAGTCATTAATGTAGCCATTGCCCCCTATAATAGAACACAAATTTTACAAGTGTCATTAAGAAAATTAATATAATAAGTAGTGTCCCGACAACGACGATGACGCACCTTGAAATGATTTGTTATTAACCACATAAGGAAACCACATTCATTCCAATAACATAAATGTTTCTTTTATTTTTTGGTCTTCAAAAAGATATAATAACTATCTAAATAGATACCTATGTTAAATTTCCTTTTTATCCTAATTTAAAATTAAGCACGTTCCCATGGGTTTAATGGCTTGTCTATAATAAATTAGAAAGACTGCAAATATCGTTCTGGTATCATACATTTGATTCACAGAGGCTCATATTTTCTACAATTTCAGTACCATTGCCTGCTACATATTATTATATGCATACATCAATTTAATGTTTTAAACCTGGTTTGGTAGGCTTACAACATTTAAAATCCAATCCTTACAATTTATGAGGTTGTGCAATGATAAATTTTAGTTGATATTGTTTAGGATGCCACACTAATAGTCCAGGAAATAGCATAGAAAAAAGTGTCTGAGGAACTTAGCACCAAACGATTAACACAAAATTCTAGCTACAAGGATAATCTAAAACTAAATAATAAAAACTTCGTAAGAGAGAGAGAGAATATAAAATTAAGGAATTTACCAAGACACTGAATAGCTTCTAGTGAAACTTTTACAGCACACTCAGATGAATAGAGAACAGCAGCAGCACAGTTCATAGAGTTGATACCAGATGATAAGCCTTTAGCAACATTGTATACTAAGCTTCTGCTAGCAGTCAGCAGAGTGTACATATCCGCAATTTTACCCTAAAAAAAAAACATTGCAGATATAAAAATTAAACTAATTATGCATATGCATTCAGTGGAGTAAATAGAGCCATGCAACCCCCCGTTGGGGTAGGGGGCTGCTCCAGAGGGTCGCCAAAAAAATGTAGTAGAAAATGATAAAAAAATATAAAATTTCGGTGGCCGCAATTATTTTTGTTAAACAAATTGTTTTAGTCCAGGAGATGGCGTGCAAAAAAGTGTCTGTCTAAAATCAAGCTATAATTTTGTATACAAGTTAATCGGCATGGCTGCTCTCCACCGGTTTATTTTTTTCAAACGCCTACTGCCAGTCCCGCAGACGAACTTAGCCAACCACATATTCTAAAAGATTGAGTTGTATACAAAATTCTAGCTTGATGTTAGCCAGACACTTTATAGCATGCTATCTCCTGGACTCTATTAGGAGTAGTGCAAAAATTTAAATTGGAGTTGAGAATGTTCTGATTTAGAAATCAGAACTCAGTTTATTTTTTTATTTTTTGAATAGTTTATTATTTAGCAAAAACCTTACTAACCTGATTTTCCTTTCTCATATTGGTAGTGTACACATATAAAGAGAGAGTATTGTGGATTTGATTTTGATAGATTTACACATTTTAAGATCCCTGAGTTCAAAAAGAGAAAAATTTTTTTCTAGTCTTAAGTCTATGCAGACACTTAAAGAAAAACAATTGGGCTGATTGCAATGAAATTTGGCATCCATGATTAGAAAAATCATACCCTGAGGATTAAATTAAGTGTTGCTCTAAATTTGGGAGGCTCTTCCCCCAAAACTAATTTAAATAATGATAAAAATTATACCTCAAAAACGATTCTGACGATTTTGATTCAAAAATTTAAAACTGTAGTCCCTTTAAATTAGAATCCAATTATGTAAGTCATTATAACCAGAAAAATATAGTTTCCGATAAATCTGCTTTTGTTGAAAATCAAAAACAAAAAATCAGTTGGATAAATCGAACAAAACTTTCTCATAAATGGTGGAATATATGAGTTGCACTATATTGATGCTTAACCCCTATAATAACTTGTTTATTTTATAAACATATTTAAATATTGCTCAAAATGTGGTGTTTACTTTTTGTTGTTTTTATTTTCAATAAAATCAGATTTATTTTCATCGATATCTTGGGAAAAAGACTTTTCCCAGGAAAACGAAAAATATTGATAGATTCATATTTAAATGGACTACATTTCAGAATGTTTTAATCCAAATTGTTAGAACAGTTATCAAGAAATCATTTGTTTCACATATTTCAGAGCTTTAGGGGTAGGGCCCCCAAATGTAGAGCTAAAATTCATTTAAGAGACAACAGACCAACATTTTTTGGACTCTGAGGAACTTAAAACATTTAAATCCGTTTCTCAACATCAATTCTACAATACTTTTTTTTAAGTATAAGAGAAATTAAAAAGAGCATAGGGCGGTTTCTAATAAATCTATTTATAGAAAAATGTAAACATTTGAAAGCTAACAAACCTGCATTAGTTGGAATGTTCCAATTTCCTGATTAAACTGTCGTCTTGTATGGACATAATCAAAAGCAGCATCACAAGCAGCTTGCATTATCCTGCAGATAATTTTAAAATAATAAACAAATTTTACCCTTATATACTCAGAATATTTTTTCGTTAAAAATGGGTAGAGCAGTTTGAAATTATTTGGTAGTAATTGAGGCATTTAGAACTTAAAGTGTAAATTTAATAAATATTATTTAGAATTTGGCCAGTTCATTCTTTCAAGGCCTCATTTTAGTTCCACATATCATAATCAATTTATTTGCATGAAGACAACAGGATTTCTTAAAGGTATGTCTTCAAATTTAATGACATAGATGTTTTGTACAAGTAGGCTTTTTACACCTCATCTATGAAGATAATCTAAAAGGCCATTAAATTTATGATATAAAAAAATAGGTTCATTTCATATTTTTTAATAAAAATAATTCAGTCTCAGGTGGTACCCATTGTTAATTATGAGTTTTAGTGTAGATCCTTTTAGGGTAATAATAAAAAAGTCATTTATCTAGGCAACGTTTCAGCACTAACCTGCCATTCTCAAGCTCAAACTCTTAATACAAATAATTATTGTATTTAAAATACAATTTTTATTGGTACGCCTTTGTAAGAAACAATTCAGAAGGCTTCCTCTTAATTAGGTTAAAATACAATAAAACACAATGTGTATACATTTTTTATCAGAAATAAATGAAAGCTGTAAATAAGTAACCTAGTTTTTATAATTGATATATACTATTTAATAATAGTCTGAACAGTTATCACTATTTCCAACATAGCCTTCGACAATTAGTATATAGAAATAGATGACAATTAGTAAATATAAATAGATTAAACATAAAGCTTTCTATAAAAAAAAGTAAAATTTCTAGTAAAATTCACTCTAAAAGCACACTAAAAATAAAGCTTGAGACAAAACACAAAAATAACGAAGAGGTATCAACAAAGTTAAATTAAAAAAGCAAGAATCACAAACATAATTTTCAGGGGGAATAAATGCTTCTTTTATAATAAAGCAAAATATGTTTTCCATTCAATATTTACAAACTAAATAATAAATAAGTATACAACTTGTAATGTAGTAAACAAAGGAAACCCAAAACACCAATTTTAAGGGAAATAAATGCCACTTCTATAATACAGCTAAATGTGTCTTCCATTCAATATTTACAAACTAAATAATAAATAAATATACAACTTTCAACTAGGTTTTTTGAAAGCTTTATTTAAGAATGTCTTGTCCATATTAAATTAAACATTTGATTTTTCAAATCACTTTTCTAAGTTAATGGCATGAATGATAATACATCCCAAGTCAAGACTGTTGTCTTGTCTCAATGGGACTCAATCTGACTCAAATGGGAAACTTTTAAGAATACTACGTTAAACAATATTTCTTACCTGTAATAATAACTGTCGTAATAAACTCTTCCAATTATTTTAAATTGGTAGAATTTTACTATACAACAATTAATGATATTAATTATAACTATTTAATACATGAACAAAATTAACTCTTCCAATTATTTTAAATTGGTAGATTTTCATTATACAACAATTAATGCTATTACAAGTAAAATAAAGGTTAATTATAATAATTTAATAAAAAAATGTATTATAAGGGTCGCAATTATTTGGAAGCATTAAGGCAATCATTTAATTAAAAAAATATAGTAGATAGATAAAGTTTGTACCCTAAGGCGCCACCACTGAGTACAGTCCTTTCGATATCCAGCCCACTAAACAGAACATAGACACCTTTGTTTCTCCCACCAAGAATGTTGGCCTCTAAAAAATATAACATTGTGTAACTATCAGACTGTTCCAAAAATACATCACTAGCAAAATTAACACATTTAAATAACCCAACAAACTATTATCAAATAACTAAAAAGTTAAAGCTCAAAAATTCAGAGCATAATAGCTGGCCACACACGAACGGATTTTTACAACGGACCACGGACTTTTCCAACGGATTTGGGGAAATCCGCGGACCCGGTATGTGCGTTAGTGGAGAAACGAACGACAGGACCTTGTCGCCGGACATGAGATCCGCGGACCCCGTCTGCCATTGTCAACACACACGCACAGACCAAGTCTTCGGATTTTGCTCCTTATCGTTTCTATATTCCTCACCCAAATATCGTTTTATGCCATTTATTTTATTTCTCGCTTAAATTAAATTAATTTTATTTATTCAATTTTTTTTTT
>KZ652915.1:1847-16267 GCA_001010745.2 Gerris buenoi
TAATTAAATTAATGCACCATCATGTTTGATGATTGTTCAATGACTTCACAGTCTAATTGGTTTTAAGGACTTTTTTTCTTATTTATTATACCTTTTTAAGTATTTTTATCAATTACTATACATATTTATTAGTTTCTTTTGGCTATTTTTTAAATATATAGATAGAGTCCTTACTACGATTTGGAGAAAATTATATTCTTAGAACCAGAATGAATGATGTTTTATATAGTCCTGATTTTATTCCTAGATGGCTTAGAAAAAAAAAAATATTTAGGCATTTCATTTAATTGCTAGGCTTACATGACATTAGGAAACATAGGCACTAATACCTAGCATGAGCCCCAAAGCGCGGGTTGAAGGTTAATATACATATAAACTTGAGGACAAATATTATAAAACATTTAAATTGGTTTTATTTTTTATAATATATTTAAATTATAAAAAGGCGCTGTTTAGCCACATAATTTGCAAGCACAAAATCAGTCAGTCTCATTATAATTTTCATATTTTACTTTTTTTATTTTACTTTTGTATTATTGAATAAATTTCACTAAAATTAGCGTAATAATAAAAGTTAAGTGGAACTGGTGTGGGTTCCCTGTCAGGACAATATGGGCATAGACAGTGGCGTAGCTAGAGCATTGGGGCCCCTGAAAAAACTTTTTAGGTGCCCCTCACCAAAGAAAGTTGGTGAGCAAAAAAAAAGGAAAAAAAAGTAGATTTTATAATGCTCTAAAGGGGCCCCCATCAACATTAGTACAAAGTTGTGATTTCATGTTTTTGGATTTGGGGGTCCCCTGGCACCAGGGGGCCTATAGTTACGTCACTGAGCAAAGAATTGAATTATTATCAAATCACGTATGATGTCAAACAGATAGACATCAGAATGAAGTCAACAAAACTTCTCTAAAATTTTTAGACACTTAAAGGAATGATACCTGTAAATATTTGAGTCGTATGCTGCTCCTACGAAACCTACGCTGGCTTTAGGATTATGAAGAAATCTTACTTCCAGTGGGAACAATCCTTTAAGCTCCAGGTTTATTGATTTAATAAGCTTCCTCTCCTTCCACGAGAAGAAATTCAAAGACCTACCAGATATCTCTAAAACAAAGCAGAAAATTACATTTTAACAATAGTTATTATTTAGATGAGTTCACAACAAACTACACTCTTCTACTAATAATCATGTGGCTTTGCTGCTCTTTTTTTCCAAATTGAGCAGTGAAGTTATTTTAGTCTGAGTGGGTCTTAAGTGGTAAATACTTCTCTCATCGATAGCTTGAATTAAGGTGAAAATTGGCATTCAATTACAAGGGGTTATCATTAAAACCAGAGATATGAAATTAGTGAAGCTAGGTTTCAGCTAGAGTAAAGCTGGATAGAGCTGTGGCTTAGGTTAAGTTTAAAGCTAGACAGAACTATGGGCCAAGTTTCAAACTAGACTGTGGCTTAGGTCAAGTTTAAAGCTAGACAGAGTTATGGCTTAGGCCAAGTTTAAAGCTAGACAGAGCTATGGCTTAGGCCAAGTTTAAAGCTAGACAGAGCTATGGCTTAGGCCAAGTTTAAAGCTAGACAGAGCTATGGCTTAGGCCAAGTTTAAAGCTAGACAGAGCTATGGCTTAGGCCAAGTTTAAAGCTAGACAGAGCTATGGCTTAGGCCAAGTTTAAAGCTAGACAGAGCTATGGCTTAGGCCAAGTTTAAAGCTAGACAGAGCTATGGCTTAGGCCAAGTTTAAAGCTAGACAGAGCTATGGCTTAGGCCAAGTTTAAAGCTAGACAGAGCTATGGCTTAGGCCAAGTTTAAAGCTAGACAGAGCTATGGCTTAGGCCAAGTTTAAAGCTAGACAGAGCTATGGCTTAGGCCAAGTTTAAAGCTAGACAGAGCTATGGCTTAGGCCAAGTTTAAAGCTAGACAGAGCTATGGCTTAGGCCAAGTTTAAAGCTAGACAGAGCTATGGCTTAGGCCAAGTTTAAAGCTAGACAGAGCTATGGCTTAGGCCAAGTTTAAAGCTAGACAGAGCTATGGCTTAGGCCAAGTTTAAAGCTAGACAGAGCTATGGCTTAGGCCAAGTTTAAAGCTAGACAGAGCTATGGCTTAGGCCAAGTTTAAAGCTAGACAGAGCTATGGCTTAGGCCAAGTTTAAAGCTAGACAGAGCTATGGCTTAGGCCAAGTTTAAAGCTAGACAGAGCTATGGCTTAGGCCAAGTTTAAAGCTAGACAGAGCTATGGCTTAGGCCAAGTTTAAAGCTAGACAGAGCTATGGCTTAGGCCAAGTTTAAAGCTAGACAGAGCTATGGCTTAGGCCAAGTTTAAAGCTAGACAGAGCTATGGCTTAGGCCAAGTTTAAAGCTAGACAGAGCTATGGCTTAGGCCAAGTTTAAAGCTAGACAGAGCTATGGCTTAGGCCAAGTTTAAAGCTAGACAGAGCTATGGCTTAGGCCAAGTTTAAAGCTAGACAGAGCTATGGCTTAGGCCAAGTTTAAAGCTAGACAGAGCTATGGCTTAGGCCAAGTTTAAAGCTAGACAGAGCTATGGCTTAGGCCAAGTTTAAAGCTAGACAGAGCTATGGCTTAGGCCAAGTTTAAAGCTAGACAGAGCTATGGCTTAGGCCAAGTTTAAAGCTAGACAGAGCTATGGCTTAGGCCAAGTTTAAAGCTAGACAGAGCTATGGCTTAGG
The DNA here is from genome assembly GCA_001010745.2 of Gerris buenoi. Taxonomy (NCBI): domain Eukaryota; kingdom Metazoa; phylum Arthropoda; class Insecta; order Hemiptera; family Gerridae; genus Gerris; species Gerris buenoi. The sequence continues at coordinate 4,529 of KZ652915.1, forward strand.
CCAAGTTTAAAGCTAGACAGAGCTATGGCTTAGGCCAAGTTTAAAGCTAGACAGAGCTATGGCTTAGGCCAAGTTTAAAGCTAGACAGAGCTATGGCTTAGGCCAAGTTTAAAGCTAGACAGAGCTATGGCTTAGGCCAAGTTTAAAGCTAGACAGAGCTATGGCTTAGGCCAAGTTTAAAGCTAGACAGAGCTATGGCTTAGGCCAAGTTTAAAGCTAGACAGAGCTATGGCTTAGGCCAAGTTTAAAGCTAGACAGAGCTATGGCTTAGGCCAAGTTTAAAGCTAGACAGAGCTATGGCTTAGGCCAAGTTTAAAGCTAGACAGAGCTATGGCTTAGGCCAAGTTTAAAGCTAGACAGAGCTATGGCTTAGGCCAAGTTTAAAGCTAGACAGAGCTATGGCTTAGGCCAAGTTTAAAGCTAGACAGAGCTATGGCTTAGGCCAAGTTTAAAGCTAGACAGAGCTATGGCTTAGGCCAAGTTTAAAGCTAGACAGAGCTATGGCTTAGGCCAAGTTTAAAGCTAGACAGAGCTATGGCTTAGGCCAAGTTTAAAGCTAGACAGAGCTATGGCTTAGGCCAAGTTTAAAGCTAGACAGAGCTATGGCTTAGGCCAAGTTTAAAGCTAGACAGAGCTATGGCTTAGGCCAAGTTTAAAGCTAGACAGAGCTATGGCTTAGGCCAAGTTTAAAGCTAGACAGAGCTATGGCTTAGGCCAAGTTTAAAGCTAGACAGAGCTATGGCTTAGGCCAAGTTTAAAGCTAGACAGAGCTATGGCTTAGGCCAAGTTTAAAGCTAGACAGAGCTATGGCTTAGGCCAAGTTTAAAGCTAGACAGAGCTATGGCTTAGGCCAAGTTTAAAGCTAGACAGAGCTATGGCTTAGGCCAAGTTTAAAGCTAGACAGAGCTATGGCTTAGGCCAAGTTTAAAGCTAGACAGAGCTATGGCTTAGGCCAAGTTTAAAGCTAGACAGAGCTATGGCTTAGGCCAAGTTTAAAGCTAGACAGAGCTATGGCTTAGGCCAAGTTTAAAGCTAGACAGAGCTATGGCTTAGGCCAAGTTTAAAGCTAGACAGAGCTATGGCTTAGGCCAAGTTTAAAGCTAGACAGAGCTATGGCTTAGGCCAAGTTTAAAGCTAGACAGAGCTATGGCTTAGGCCAAGTTTAAAGCTAGACAGAGCTATGGCTTAGGCCAAGTTTAAAGCTAGACAGAGCTATGGCTTAGGCCAAGTTTAAAGCTAGACAGAGCTATGGCTTAGGCCAAGTTTAAAGCTAGACAGAGCTATGGCTTAGGCCAAGTTTAAAGCTAGACAGAGCTATGGCTTAGGCCAAGTTTAAAGCTAGACAGAGCTATGGCTTAGGCCAAGTTTAAAGCTAGACAGAGCTATGGCTTAGGCCAAGTTTAAAGCTAGACAGAGCTATGGCTTAGGCCAAGTTTAAAGCTAGACAGAGCTATGGCTTAGGCCAAGTTTAAAGCTAGACAGAGCTATGGCTTAGGCCAAGTTTAAAGCTAGACAGAGCTATGGCTTAGGCCAAGTTTAAAGCTAGACAGAGCTATGGCTTAGGCCAAGTTTAAAGCTAGACAGAGCTATGGCTTAGGCCAAGTTTAAAGCTAGACAGAGCTATGGCTTAGGCCAAGTTTAAAGCTAGACAGAGCTATGGCTTAGGCCAAGTTTAAAGCTAGACAGAGCTATGGCTTAGGCCAAGTTTAAAGCTAGACAGAGCTATGGCTTAGGCCAAGTTTAAAGCTAGACAGAGCTATGGCTTAGGCCAAGTTTAAAGCTAGACAGAGCTATGGCTTAGGCCAAGTTTAAAGCTAGACAGAGCTATGGCTTAGGCCAAGTTTAAAGCTAGACAGAGCTATGGCTTAGGCCAAGTTTAAAGCTAGACAGAGCTATGGCTTAGGCCAAGTTTAAAGCTAGACAGAGCTATGGCTTAGGCCAAGTTTAAAGCTAGACAGAGCTATGGCTTAGGCCAAGTTTAAAGCTAGACAGAGCTATGGCTTAGGCCAAGTTTAAAGCTAGACAGAGCTATGGCTTAGGCCAAGTTTAAAGCTAGACAGAGCTATGGCTTAGGCCAAGTTTAAAGCTAGACAGAGCTATGGCTTAGGCCAAGTTTAAAGCTAGACAGAGCTATGGCTTAGGCCAAGTTTAAAGCTAGACAGAGCTATGGCTTAGGCCAAGTTTAAAGCTAGACAGAGCTATGGCTTAGGCCAAGTTTAAAGCTAGACAGAGCTATGGCTTAGGCCAAGTTTAAAGCTAGACAGAGCTATGGCTTAGGCCAAGTTTAAAGCTAGACAGAGCTATGGCTTAGGCCAAGTTTAAAGCTAGACAGAGCTATGGCTTAGGCCAAGTTTAAAGCTAGACAGAGCTATGGCTTAGGCCAAGTTTAAAGCTAGACAGAGCTATGGCTTAGGCCAAGTTTAAAGCTAGACAGAGCTATGGCTTAGGCCAAGTTTAAAGCTAGACAGAGCTATGGCTTAGGCCAAGTTTAAAGCTAGACAGAGCTATGGCTTAGGCCAAGTTTAAAGCTAGACAGAGCTATGGCTTAGGCCAAGTTTAAAGCTAGACAGAGCTATGGCTTAGGCCAAGTTTAAAGCTAGACAGAGCTATGGCTTAGGCCAAGTTTAAAGCTAGACAGAGCTATGGCTTAGGCCAAGTTTAAAGCTAGACAGAGCTATGGCTTAGGCCAAGTTTAAAGCTAGACAGAGCTATGGCTTAGGCCAAGTTTAAAGCTAGACAGAGCTATGGCTTAGGCCAAGTTTAAAGCTAGACAGAGCTATGGCTTAGGCCAAGTTTAAAGCTAGACAGAGCTATGGCTTAGGCCAAGTTTAAAGCTAGACAGAGCTATGGCTTAGGCCAAGTTTAAAGCTAGACAGAGCTATGGCTTAGGCCAAGTTTAAAGCTAGACAGAGCTATGGCTTAGGCCAAGTTTAAAGCTAGACAGAGCTATGGCTTAGGCCAAGTTTAAAGCTAGACAGAGCTATGGCTTAGGCCAAGTTTAAAGCTAGACAGAGCTATGGCTTAGGCCAAGTTTAAAGCTAGACAGAGCTATGGCTTAGGCCAAGTTTAAAGCTAGACAGAGCTATGGCTTAGGCCAAGTTTAAAGCTAGACAGAGCTATGGCTTAGGCCAAGTTTAAAGCTAGACAGAGCTATGGCTTAGGCCAAGTTTAAAGCTAGACAGAGCTATGGCTTAGGCCAAGTTTAAAGCTAGACAGAGCTATGGCTTAGGCCAAGTTTAAAGCTAGACAGAGCTATGGCTTAGGCCAAGTTTAAAGCTAGACAGAGCTATGGCTTAGGCCAAGTTTAAAGCTAGACAGAGCTATGGCTTAGGCCAAGTTTAAAGCTAGACAGAGCTATGGCTTAGGCCAAGTTTAAAGCTAGACAGAGCTATGGCTTAGGCCAAGTTTAAAGCTAGACAGAGCTATGGCTTAGGCCAAGTTTAAAGCTAGACAGAGCTATGGCTTAGGCCAAGTTTAAAGCTAGACAGAGCTATGGCTTAGGCCAAGTTTAAAGCTAGACAGAGCTATGGCTTAGGCCAAGTTTAAAGCTAGACAGAGCTATGGCTTAGGCCAAGTTTAAAGCTAGACAGAGCTATGGCTTAGGCCAAGTTTAAAGCTAGACAGAGCTATGGCTTAGGCCAAGTTTAAAGCTAGACAGAGCTATGGCTTAGGCCAAGTTTAAAGCTAGACAGAGCTATGGCTTAGGCCAAGTTTAAAGCTAGACAGAGCTATGGCTTAGGCCAAGTTTAAAGCTAGACAGAGCTATGGCTTAGGCCAAGTTTAAAGCTAGACAGAGCTATGGCTTAGGCCAAGTTTAAAGCTAGACAGAGCTATGGCTTAGGCCAAGTTTAAAGCTAGACAGAGCTATGGCTTAGGCCAAGTTTAAAGCTAGACAGAGCTATGGCTTAGGCCAAGTTTAAAGCTAGACAGAGCTATGGCTTAGGCCAAGTTTAAAGCTAGACAGAGCTATGGCTTAGGCCAAGTTTAAAGCTAGACAGAGCTATGGCTTAGGCCAAGTTTAAAGCTAGACAGAGCTATGGCTTAGGCCAAGTTTAAAGCTAGACAGAGCTATGGCTTAGGCCAAGTTTAAAGCTAGACAGAGCTATGGCTTAGGCCAAGTTTAAAGCTAGACAGAGCTATGGCTTAGGCCAAGTTTAAAGCTAGACAGAGCTATGGCTTAGGCCAAGTTTAAAGCTAGACAGAGCTATGGCTTAGGCCAAGTTTAAAGCTAGACAGAGCTATGGCTTAGGCCAAGTTTAAAGCTAGACAGAGCTATGGCTTAGGCCAAGTTTAAAGCTAGACAGAGCTATGGCTTAGGCCAAGTTTAAAGCTAGACAGAGCTATGGCTTAGGCCAAGTTTAAAGCTAGACAGAGCTATGGCTTAGGCCAAGTTTAAAGCTAGACAGAGCTATGGCTTAGGCCAAGTTTAAAGCTAGACAGAGCTATGGCTTAGGCCAAGTTTAAAGCTAGACAGAGCTATGGCTTAGGCCAAGTTTAAAGCTAGACAGAGCTATGGCTTAGGCCAAGTTTAAAGCTAGACAGAGCTATGGCTTAGGCCAAGTTTAAAGCTAGACAGAGCTATGGCTTAGGCCAAGTTTAAAGCTAGACAGAGCTATGGCTTAGGCCAAGTTTAAAGCTAGACAGAGCTATGGCTTAGGCCAAGTTTAAAGCTAGACAGAGCTATGGCTTAGGCCAAGTTTAAAGCTAGACAGAGCTATGGCTTAGGCCAAGTTTAAAGCTAGACAGAGCTATGGCTTAGGCCAAGTTTAAAGCTAGACAGAGCTATGGCTTAGGCCAAGTTTAAAGCTAGACAGAGCTATGGCTTAGGCCAAGTTTAAAGCTAGACAGAGCTATGGCTTAGGCCAAGTTTAAAGCTAGACAGAGCTATGGCTTAGGCCAAGTTTAAAGCTAGACAGAGCTATGGCTTAGGCCAAGTTTAAAGCTAGACAGAGCTATGGCTTAGGCCAAGTTTAAAGCTAGACAGAGCTATGGCTTAGGCCAAGTTTAAAGCTAGACAGAGCTATGGCTTAGGCCAAGTTTAAAGCTAGACAGAGCTATGGCTTAGGCCAAGTTTAAAGCTAGACAGAGCTATGGCTTAGGCCAAGTTTAAAGCTAGACAGAGCTATGGCTTAGGCCAAGTTTAAAGCTAGACAGAGCTATGGCTTAGGCCAAGTTTAAAGCTAGACAGAGCTATGGCTTAGGCCAAGTTTAAAGCTAGACAGAGCTATGGCTTAGGCCAAGTTTAAAGCTAGACAGAGCTATGGCTTAGGCCAAGTTTAAAGCTAGACAGAGCTATGGCTTAGGCCAAGTTTAAAGCTAGACAGAGCTATGGCTTAGGCCAAGTTTAAAGCTAGACAGAGCTATGGCTTAGGCCAAGTTTAAAGCTAGACAGAGCTATGGCTTAGGCCAAGTTTAAAGCTAGACAGAGCTATGGCTTAGGCCAAGTTTAAAGCTAGACAGAGCTATGGCTTAGGCCAAGTTTAAAGCTAGACAGAGCTATGGCTTAGGCCAAGTTTAAAGCTAGACAGAGCTATGGCTTAGGCCAAGTTTAAAGCTAGACAGAGCTATGGCTTAGGCCAAGTTTAAAGCTAGACAGAGCTATGGCTTAGGCCAAGTTTAAAGCTAGACAGAGCTATGGCTTAGGCCAAGTTTAAAGCTAGACAGAGCTATGGCTTAGGCCAAGTTTAAAGCTAGACAGAGCTATGGCTTAGGCCAAGTTTAAAGCTAGACAGAGCTATGGCTTAGGCCAAGTTTAAAGCTAGACAGAGCTATGGCTTAGGCCAAGTTTAAAGCTAGACAGAGCTATGGCTTAGGCCAAGTTTAAAGCTAGACAGAGCTATGGCTTAGGCCAAGTTTAAAGCTAGACAGAGCTATGGCTTAGGCCAAGTTTAAAGCTAGACAGAGCTATGGCTTAGGCCAAGTTTAAAGCTAGACAGAGCTATGGCTTAGGCCAAGTTTAAAGCTAGACAGAGCTATGGCTTAGGCCAAGTTTAAAGCTAGACAGAGCTATGGCTTAGGCCAAGTTTAAAGCTAGACAGAGCTATGGCTTAGGCCAAGTTTAAAGCTAGACAGAGCTATGGCTTAGGCCAAGTTTANGGGGGGTAAATTTTGGGTTTGTTTGAATTTTTTGGGGGGTAAAATGGCCGCCATTTTGAAAATGCGATACATATTTGTAATCTACATTTCAATACCTTTGAAATGATACCCAACTTGAAAATTACAAAAAATGTAAAATATTGCGCGGTGATCGCAATTGATCGCAGATCGCAGAAATTTGGAGTGTTAAAGTTCGCAATAGGTTTTCTGTTTTTGGGCAAAAAAGTTTAACTTATATACCAAATTTCAAGTCTATAGCGTCAGTAGGTAGGGAGATATAATCCAAGTTGCGACGGACGGACGGACACACTACCAAAAGCATAAGGGTTTCTAGGACGACCTCGAAACCCTAACAAGACAAGTAACAGGCTTCCTTGATAACACTTTTTCCCTTCTAAACATTTTTTAAGCTTACCTACGTTCACGCGAGCGTTGCTCGTGAACGCTTCGGCGGATAACGTTGTCCAAGGAACTTTGTAATTTTTGTTCGAAGAATTTTCAGTTTTTCAAGCATCCCATACTTGTGTGGCTACTAGATACTACCAATAGTAAACTTAAGAACATGTATAATATAGTATGTATTTGTTATATTACCTCTGTCTGTGACACTCTCTTTTCTCGCCCTTAAAACTAGAGTTATTTTGAATTTGAGTGCCATACTAGCTCATGTACTTGAACGTCAACTATTAGTTGTTGGTCTAAAACTAGAAGGGTTTATTTTAACTATGGTGGTACTCTGACTTTAAGGAAAGTAACAAACTTTGCAGGAAACCTTCAGATGCTGAAATATGGAAGTAAACATATAATTAAGAAGTGAGAAAACAATAAACTACATATATAAAATCCAATACAAAATCTGATTTTTTTTTCTAGAGATATGACTGGTCCAGCGTTGGGAGGATTCCTTTCAGAATATTTTGGATTTCCAGTTTGTACTACTGTAATGGCTAGCCTTTCCATATTAACGGTAAATAATTGAAGTTTTTATATTCTATATTATGAAAAAAGTATGTATTTAAAAAATCTGTTGTTTGGTACACAACAATTTTTAATATGAAAGAGTAAGATCTGTAGCAGGCTAACAGATAATATGGAATAGAGAGTAATGATTTGTATAATATTTAATGACATGATATCTACATCGACATGAAGTGATCTAACCAACACGAATCAATTCAAAGAGTAATTTTTTTTATTATTTTCAACTTACAGTTTAGAATACTAATTCACAGGTAAGAAATAAAACTTAAAAATGCTGGTCTTTGGTAACACTAGTGTGAAGAGGGTTACAATAAGAGGTATCAATAAAAGAAACATCATACACAGCCTAAAGCCAAACTAATATATAAAGGCGGAGATACACATGCCATCAAATTGGTGAAGTAGCTTGCATGTTGCATGCCAAATGAGGGTATTCGCCAGTAACTGGCTTGGTAAGGATTTATATTAAGTTTTTATCTGCTTGCTTGCCAGCTACATACATGCCGTTTATCATATACACATGCAAATAGCTTGCACGTGCAAGCTACAGGCATGTGTATCTCCGCCTTATTTGTCAGTTTACTCTATTAAATAAACGCTCCTATTTCAGCATGTGTAATTTTAGGAAACAAACTAACAGGTAAATTCATAACATAGGAATGAAAGATCTATGAGTAACTAAGCTTCTCGCTCACACTATCCTATACAAACAGAACAGACATCTTGAGATATATTAGATCTATTTCAAGAAGAGGAATTTCTATCAATTATAAAAAGAAACAAAACCAACAAAAGCAGGTTACTTGAAGCACTGCTATTTACTGAGGAACAGAATTTATAATGGAACCACTTCAGAGGCTTTTATTGGTAGTAGTTCAAAACCAAAAGCAGAGGCTTAATTGGAGACTAGAATTTATAATGGAGTCACTTACAAATCTTTATCAGTAGTTAATCATTTAATTAAGAATACTCCATTATTTATACAGTTTGAAAACCAATTGAACACACAGTAAAAAGAATTTTTAGACCCATATCAGTCTCTTTTAAGGAACCTTTATTAATTCTTACCTCATAATAAATTCTCAAAAGAAGTTTCTGTCAAATAAGAAAGGAGCAAAAGACAAAGAATAGAGTCCTTCAAGAGGGCCACTGACACTGACTTTTATCATTTAAAGTAAATATAGTTATAAATCGAATAGGATGATTGAGCTTTTACTCTCTTTTAATTTTTTTTTTTTTTTTTATCATACCATTCTGACTACGCATACTACTTCTGACGCACTTACTACAGTATGCACGTTATTAGTTGCGACTCTCAGGCACAACTCATAACAAGTGACTTTTGACACTCAGATTGGCCAACTTAAAGGAGGAAAAATATAAAACCACTAGACCTGAGGGAGGGGTGAGGCCAGTGATATTTTTTTTTGCCAAGTTGGCCCGACCTTAAACAATTCAAAATCCTCACCTCTCATTGGCTCCCACCCCAATTTTTCGGATTTTTTCATGCTGTCAAAAGTCACAACTCATAACGCTGAAACTGTAGTGTAGAGGAAAGCCATAACACAAAAAAACATTTAAGTTGGCAAAATGACTAGTATCAACTAGAGTAAACATGGGAACAATGTAAAGGGATGTCCAAACCAACAAAATGTGCATATCCCCTACAGTAGATTAGCATACGACATATCAGGGGCAAAATCTAGCCAGCCAAGGCATTTTATCAGTAAAGTAAAAAATGGCATGAAATCATTCTTTGAACCTTACCGGGAAGAAGTTATATATCTAAATAAAGATGCCCAACCCCTGCTCAACAGGAAGGTCCCAACAGCTAAAATAATCTAATCACTTTTATGTTTGCACATTGGCTATAATAATTTGAAGTAAGCAGGATATTTGAGCCATCAAAACAAGCATATTCTGAATAAATACTGCAACGTACCCAAACCCAAATAAACATATTTTAATTGACATTTTTCATAAAATTTTATTGCTTCAGTATCCAAATTTTACAATATTTAATAATTTACTTTTTTCATTTGAAGGCCATTATAGCAACTATATTTTTCACAAGTAAATGTACTAAGACTGATACTCAAGAATATGAATTCCATGACTCAAGGATGCCTCTACTCAATGAAAGTGAAGAATCTTATGGCACTGCTGATGCTTGATGTCATCAAAAAACTTAATCATAGGATATATCTAGTGGATGCAAATTATTAACAATTTGGAGGAATCCAAATATGTAATTACCAAACATCAATCTGCATAAGTAATGTTAAAGACAAGGACATACTCTCTTCTCAGTAAATAGTAAATTGCCTTTCAGCTTTTAACATGATCGAGAAATTATATTTTTTGTAGCAAAAATCTACTGTTAAAGAATATTAATTTAAAGAAGGTAAATTTACCAAGTAAATTTTACTTGATAAAATTCATATTAAGTGTATGAAATATTGTGTGGTAAAAATGATAAAAATATATACAATTTAAAGGAAATCTTTGTTAAAACATTTTTTAGATTTGATCCAGGTATCATTGGAGGTAAATTATTGAAAAACTAAATAATTATAGAAAACAAATACAAGTTGTAAAAATGATTTTGTTATAAATAAAAATTTGTAGATAAATATTGACTTTTATTTGTAGTGATTTATTTTCTAAGCAATAAACGATTCATTCGTTCTTTGAGGTGACAAGTATAATAACTAGAGTTAGCCCTTTGACAGACCCTAAACAAAAACTGGTTGACCATAAGAATGTTCGAAAATTCAAGTGGTTGAGGTACTTAATTACATGGCACTACACATAACAAAAGGTAAGTGGAGTTAAAGGAGTCCCTTGTTATTAAGTACTTGTTCAATTTGTATAGGGTACTGAACAAAAATAAAGCATAATATGGTGATGTATCCTTCAAAAGTTAAAATTATATGTTTTCAGAATAAGCCACTCGACCAGTTTTACTATTCTTGTGCTCACTCGAGTCAAAGTTATTTGTTTAAAAACAAGATACATATGTATGTATTATGTATGTTCAAATATGATTTTTTTTAAAAAACAAAAAAAAACATTACTTTTTGGAAAAAATACTTTGCAACAATGTTCTCTGAAGCACTTACCCAAAACTAATTATAGGAATCAATTGAGTTACAGGGAGGGCTTTGGTAGGCTCGAGCTCTCCTCTGGCTCTTGGGCTACAGACTATTTTTATTATTAATTGAGTTCACAATTGTCTACCTCTGGTCTCTTTTGGTACTTCTTTAGATTGTTACTCCCCTATATTTTTTTTAGAATATAAATAGATCTAATTATTCATACATTCCTTTATCTAAATAACTATTAATATAAAGGGGTGTTTAGTCCAATGTACTTTGGACTAAACACCCTACTACTAAGGAATATCATACTTCTCTTTTTATAAGGGGAGTAACAGTCTAAAGAAGCCCTCTTTTCTTTCTGTATAAATGTCAGTAGGTGCAAACATATAGCTTAAAAACGAATTTATAAAAGAGCGTTTTGACTTGAATACAAGTAAAAGAAATATGGATTATCTTCTTGTTTTTTCATCCTGTTAAACAGCGCAACTTTTGGAGTTCGGTGAAGCAACTTTAACTACTGTACTTTTAAAAATGTATTTCTACTGCATAGCAAGAAAACTTAGACTCTACTACTCGCTTCTCTAGTTTTGTTTTACAAGCTCTTTACTTATGCAAGATGCTCTTAGTTTAAGAACCGTTAAGTTTGTTGCGACAAAAATAAATACAGTAGAGCGTTGATTATCTGAACGTCAGTTATCCGAATGTTCAATTATCCGAACTGGCATCATGGAGAATAAAAAAGAAGAAGGGGGAAAAAAAATAAATAAAAAGCCTCAGCCAAAAAAAAATCCTAGAAAGAGCGGTGTTAGTACTTTAAAGGGATACCAGATTTCGATGCATTCAGTTTGACGGGGAAGACATTAACATTAGTTTACTATGAACTAACTTTTGTTTGTTTATGTAGTTTATGGAATCATTTGCAGCATTTTTCTACTAAATATCTTTCCATTCTGTTGGTCAGTTATGTCAATTCTATCAGTTTCAAATCATTCATTGTGAGGTATACACTGAATTAGTTACTGTTCAGATATTTTAAGTAAAACTTACAACATGTCGACAAAAAGGAAATGAGCAGTGCTTTCATTAAAAGATAAAATGAAATTATTATGCGGCTGAAGTAAGGTGAAACCGGTCAGGCATTAGCTATATCAAGTTCGGTGTGGGTAAATAAACTATTAAGGGAATACAAAATAATTCTGTCCCAATCACTAGGTATTCACTTAATCTTAACAGTCAAGAGGGCAGTTTATATTGTAAAACTATAGGAAAAAACCGAAATTCTGAATTATTGGATGCTGCATTCCCTTGGTCTTTGCAAAATGGGCCTCTGGGACAGCCCATATCTGGACCCATATTGTGTGAAAAAGCAGTGGAATTAAATACGACTAGACGTTAGGGAGCACAAAAAAAAGTCGCCGAAGACAGTCACTCGGAAGTACTCGGGAATCATCGGGTACGCTCCACAGCCTACCTCAACCCCCTTACGCTTACTCCTCTAGAACTTTAAACACGCACTCTTTCTTAACTCTTCCCTTTACTTATACATATTATGTTTAACAAG
>KZ652915.1:19703-42434 GCA_001010745.2 Gerris buenoi
CAATATATTCAGTTGAGGTTGAGATTTCACACCGAGTGGATGGTTGCATGACTATGCTTTTTACAGCTCCGGCGCTACGCACAGGCGGGGCAGGAGGCTGCCTGTGGCGACCAAACTGAGCCGACACTGCTCTCTCAGAATATTTTGTTAAATTTTAAAAACGAAAGACTTAGGCAGTTGTACACGGGGTGATATAAAAGCGATACGATATCGCCTACCTGTTGCTTCCTAGGTAAAGGTCGAGTTTAATTTTTAAAATTATTGGTTACGACAAAATTATTAATATTCTCCTCAAAGCTTACTGCAATCATTAGATTTCGTATTTTTTATAATCTATTTAAACTTATAACTAATAATTGGATAATAACACATTGAAAATGAATAAAATTAACATAGTCCAGGGAAATAAGACTTCTTCTGCGGAATGAGAGAAAGCAAGCTGCATTTTTGCATAGACCTTCGCTTTGATGTTCTAATGAAGCACCAAAAGTCTCATATGCTCACCCTTGTGCGTCTCGAGATATCGAAGGGCAAAGGTCAGGAAAATCAGTTTTTTGCGAAAATTTCGCTTCCGGTTAGTCTGAGGTCTTAAGAAGTTATATCAAAACTTATGTAAAACAGTATTCCCAACAAGTTTGGATATAAACATTTTTTTTGTACAATCAACCGTTTTCGAGATATAGCGTGAAGAAGCGGGAGCGTGCATGTTTACTTTCCCATAGAAAAAGAAAGTATTGAGATGGTTCAAAAATTCGATTTTGAGATTTTATGAATTTACACGTTCAGAGGACCACTGAGTCCAAAAAAGAGGGTTTTAAAGAACGTCTGTTCGTCGTCAGTCTGTCGTTTGTATGGCGTCTGAGCAGATGCGTGGAGCCAAAACTACTGGGCCGATTTTGACGAAATTTGGCATACATGTTCAGAAAATTTATATTTTATCGTGAAATCAAGGAATTAATTTTAGCTCCAAATTGGTGGGCGCTACCCCCAAAAACTCTGAAAAAACGTGAAAAAAAATTATTTCTCGAAAACGGCTTTGACGATTTAGATTAAAAAATTCTAAAATGTAGTCTATTTAATTACGAATCTAACGATCTACAGTTTCACTGCGGGACCAGTGAAACGGGAATATTTCAAAAAAACTCTCAAAGTCTTAATTATTAATATTTATTAAACTTTTTTACTCTAATTTAATCTAAATTAGTGGAAGTTAATGAGGATATATGAAAATGTTCATTTTTTGAAAACTATACTTGTAAGATGGCGTTCGTTCCAAACACATTCTTGAAGTCTTTCGGTGAAGGATCCCATGACTCTGCGTATCCAATGGAATGTTGTTAATCTCCTGTTGGATTCGCTCCTTCAGTCCGTCCCTAGTTCTGGGTGGGTTTGATTCAAAAACCTTTAGCCTTAAATAACCCCACAGAAAAAAGTCAGGAGCCGTCAAGTCTGGTGAACAGGCAGGCCAAGGAATATTGCCATTCAAGGAAAGACGCCATATTACAAATATAGTTTTAAAAAAATGAACATTTTCATATAACCTCATTAATTTCCACTAATTTAGGTTAAATTAGTGTAAAAAAAATTCAATAAATATTAATAATTAAGACTTTGAGAGTTTTTTGAAATATTCCCGTTTCACTGCCGGACCCTGTATGTCGTTATTCCGGCAAGCTTCTAGTTCCAGAGAAAAGCAGAATAGCTTTAAACGTGGATACGGAGACAGGCTGGGTTTGATTCCCCGTGGAGGAAAAGTTGTTTTTATTATAAAATTCGAACAACTATTGAATAATAAATAAATGTACCTATGAAAACATGATAACTAATAAATTATGGGATTATAGAAAACACTGGGTTACATAATTATGAACTCGTCTTTGAGAAATGTCTGAGTGGTCTTAGAACAATTTTTTAAAAGGTAAAATACTGTATATCTGAGGTACTTTAACTATAAATGAATTTGCTTAGTAGTTATACTAAAAAATTAAATTCCCAATTATTATTATTTTTTGGTTAAAAGATTGTTCATTTATAAAACTGTTATACACCTTTCGCATTCGTCGCCGTGCTTTATGTTTCCTCTTCTTCGTCCTCGTCTACATCAATATTTTAGTATGACTACTTGAAGAAACAGATATCAAAAGCTATTTTATTTGGAACTAGACTTTTTACCTGAAAAACGACATATATAACTTTCTCAAAGACGAGTTCATAAATACGTAACATAATTTTTTTCATATTTTATTAGTTCTCATGTTTTCATAGGTACATTTATTTATTATTCAATAGTTGTTCGAATTTTATAATAAAAACAACTTTTCCTCCACGGGGAATCGAACCCGGCCTGTCTCCGTATCCACGTTTAAAGCTATTTTCTTTGGAACTAAAAGCTTGCCGGAATAACGACACAGATCGTTAGATTCGTAATTAAAGAGACTACATTTTAGAATTTTTTAATGAAAATCGTCAAAGCTGTTTTCGAGAAATAATTTTTTTTCACGTTTTTTCAGAGTTTTTGGGGGTAGCGCCCACCAATTTGGAGCTAAAATTAATTCCTTGATTTCACGACAAAATATAAATTTTCTGAACAGGTATGCCAAATTTCGTCAAAATCGGCCCAATAGTTTTGGCTCCACACGTCTGCTCAGACGCCATACAAACGACAGACTGACGACGAACAGACGTTCTTTAAAAACCTCTTTTTTGGACTCAGTGGTCCTCTAAACGTGTAAATTCATAAAATCTCAAAATCGAATTTTTGAACCATCTCAATACTTTCTTTTTCTATGGGAAAGTAAACATGCACGCTCCCGCTTCTTCACGCTANATTCTCATGCTGTATTAATATAAATATTTCTTTAGTGTTATTATATTTGATATATTTCTTAAGTTTAAGTGTTATTATGAATAGTCGTGTCATAATGGATTAGGCCTTGAAGAGAGATAATACAGGCTAAAGAGAAGATAGGGTTGAATGCACTGCACAGTATAGACACTAGTGGTGGGCGGGGCTAGAGCCGATCGTACTCGGCTGCCTTTGCTTCGGCTTTCTTCGGCGACTTTTTTTTGTGCTCCCTAACGTCTAGTTTAAATACGTAGCATGGTGGTGACTATTTATTCATGTTCTGGGTGTCAGTTCATTCAAGTTCTGGGTGGCTGAAAAATTTCAAATTACGAAATGGGATTCAGCCAATTGAGATTCATTGTTAAAAAATTAAGCAGACGAGTATCAAAACTTTCTATATGCCAAAGTAATCTAAAGTGATACTACTTATATCGTTTTTTACTATGAACTAGACAGATAAAACAAATGACAGACTTTTTCCATAAAAGTGGTTAGTTATTTTTACATCTTGCCTTTTAATTTTTTAATGAATTTTGATTATCCAAATTTTTGATTATCCGAACCACCCCAAAAAACATAGTTCGGATAATCAACGCTCTACTGTATAAAGTAATAATGTGACTTGGGACCTTAAAAAAGGGTAAAGTGCCAACCAAACAAACTTGGAAAAACTTAGTTGTATTTACCGAAATTCAGTGGAACTTTCTCATAACGATTAAGACGCAGAGAGCAAAATTAATCAGTTTGTCATAAAAAACCGCCATAGCAAATGTTTGAATACAGGCTGTATGTAAACAATTTAAACTAACTTTTTCATATGCTAAGGGGACTGGCATAGCCAAGTAGATGGTTTACTCACTACTTGTCTGACACCTAGGTCTAAACACCGCCACATCTGGTGAGTTCAAATTCAGAGATTTGACTCATGTTTCACACTAAGCCGTGGGACACTACACACTAAATTTCTGATATTATTCATTAACATATAAATACAAGTGTGATTGAACTATTGAACATCAGTAAATTAAAAAGTGAACCGCTTAAAATGGTGTGTATTAAGGTTAAGAAAACTCTTATAAACAAATAACTGCATTCATGAACCTTTGGTTGATTTAGTGATAGTTAACCATAAAGTTACCTTTGTATCACTTAATTGAAAGTTTTTAACATTGTTTAATTCACTTTGCAGAAATTTTGTACTAAAAAGGAACTTTTTTAAGTTTTTAAACTTGAGCACAACCCAAACTCACTTAATGCACCCCAAGCCCAGAGCCCGGTTACCGGTTAGCAAGTTATCTTCTGTTGCACTTATTTTGAAAGTTGAAACACCTTAAGTACCTATAAATAAATATAATTTATATACATATAGTATATATTTATATCTCATCGAGTAGATGAGTAAAGTGGCCGGATAACCCCCGTCCTGTTACCCTGGCAGTTGATCAGGACTAAAACCCAAAAGAATATATATATATATATGTATGTATATATTATTTATGAGACAACTCTAAAATAAAAATGTTCTGACCTTAGAAGCATTGTAGTTTGTAGTCCTGTACAAATGTAGTTTTCTAAGGGCTTCAATCCTTTTCTTCTCATATAACTTTAGCAAAATATCGTATGTTTTTTTTTTTACTATCATCGCTCAATTATAGAAACGTTATGATGAATTATACACTTATATTAATATTAATGAATTACTAATTATCTTAAGGCAATACAAAGTACGAATTATGTGGAAATCAAAGGCTGAACTGAAGGAGATGACCGATGATCGGTCCAGAATCACTTGGCAGCACAATTTTGCTTGATTTATACACTTTACAGATTATATCCTTTTATTAAACAGTACATTTGAGAAATTATAAATGTATGATTTGATCATAGGAGAGTTGATATCCCTTTGTCAAAAAAAAAAAAAACAGATTTACCGTTACAAGACCCGGTCAATTATTATTGTAATACAATAAAAAAGTTTCTTTAGATTCTACAAATAATAATGAAGTTTTCGCGGGCACAGGATTTGAAAATAAATTCGAATTTTGAATAGGTTAACCAATTGAGAGGTTACAAAATTATTCACATTCACAGCGGGAAAAAAATTACAATTCATCCGTTACTTTAGTTACCACTCTAATGCTAGTTTAATCGAAACAAAAATAATAGTTTTATTTTGTAATTAACCGAAGAAACAATGCGTACATGCTAAGTCATAAATTAAAATCTCAATGAAATAGAATGTCGCACGTAAACTCCGTAATCTATCTTAAGACTTATGGTAAAGTAAACTTGTTTATCACGACTTCATTTATATTATTCAGATTCATGTTGTTTAAAAATCACGAAATACTATCAAATGGAGTATAATATTCGTGATAAAATATTGAAAACTTAAGTACATACAAAAAATCTGCATATTAATATAACCCGAACCGACTAAAATAACTAACTAACCCGAAGACTAAAACGAAAAAGTAAACAAAGGGGTAAATGCAAAATGCAATAACTAAACAAAGATTTACAATTCTATCAAAAAAACAATGTGTTGATTTTAAAAAAGGTCAGTTATGGCATTATACTAGGAAAGAGTAAAGGTCATTTTTAAGTTTTCATAATTTCTTCAATATCAACTAAAAGTTATCTTTTCTGACAGTGTGAAAAATCGAAAAAATGGATGGGAGAGCCAATTAAGAGCTCGAGATTTTCACTTTGGAGCTTTAGATATCAAAATGACACTGCCCCCCCCCCCTTCGTTTTTCCCCTGCAATTAGTTAAAATAGTCTAATTACAATACTNAAAAAAATGTTTATATCCAAACTTGTTGGGAATACTGTTTTACATAAGTTTTGATATAACTTCTTAAGACCTCAGACTAACCGGAAGCGTAATTTTCGCAAAAAACTGATTTTCCTGACCTTTGCCCTTCGATATCTCGAGACGCACAAGGGTGAGAATATGAGACTTTTTGCTGCTTCATTAGAACATCAAAGCAAAGGTCTATGCAAAAATTCAGCTTGCTTTCTCTCATTCCGCAGATTGGGGTTTTATTTACCTTATTCCCCTGGATTAACAGGGTTTCAGGTATAAGTTAACAACAAAATATCGCCCCGTGTGTGGATGCCCTGTTTTTAGATCACCGATATCGGCAATATCGCATTGCTGTTGTATCTCTTTCATATCGCCCAGTGTGCAGACGGCCTTACTTTCAAAAGAACTGTATTAGTCCAGTCATTAAGTGAAATAAAGAGATCTATCCAGGAAAAAATTCTGCAGTCATTTTCTTTTTGCTTGCTCAATCCCAATTTCAACTTAACAACCTTGTAAAAGTGATACGTTTTGATAAAAAAAACAACTATTTTTCAGTTTTTGCAAACAGTTTAAGTTCAAGTTCTACAGTTCAGTTACTTAAACTAGGTACTTAACCTATAATTTTTAGAAGTAATAATATAATAATAATAATATAGCCTTTTTATTTAGTTCTATAACAGATAATAAAGTAGTAACAAATAATAAATTATTCTTTTTTGAATCTTAGTTTAGTACACTCTATTTTTTTTTTTTTTTTTTTTTTTTTTTTTTTTTTTTTTTTTTATTTATTTATTTTTTTTTTTACCTCGCCACACAAAAAAGCTTTTTCACTTTTTTTACCTTTCCTCACTACTAATAGTAGGAAAAGTATTGTTTCTGTTCTATTATATTCTCAAGTTATAAAAAATAATTGGGGACCTTATATATAGTTTTAATATTAATTTAGATTAAAAAAAAAATATGTGCAAAGATCAAAAAACTTAAAATTGCCATAGAGACGGGTAGAGTAGTCAAACAGAAGCATGGAGGATGGTACATACTAAATTATAAGAAAATTCTGGACACTACTTAGTATCCAGTTCCTCTGCCTTTTACTCTTTTTTGTGATAAAAATGATACACTGCTGCTTTATTTTAGTTAGTTGATTTATTTTTTATACATTAAATGACATAGTTTGTATTGAGTATATTTTAAGTATCTTCCCTACAACTTGGCAGGTATAATTAGGAAAAAAGTTTAAAACTATCTAGAATTTAGGTTTTTCTTTCTTGCACTATTATATTATACTTACCTCATTTACAAATGGTTATAATTATAGAACCACAGCAATCTTTATCATGAGCTACTTACCGGATCAGTAACTTAGGTTTATGAAAAGCAGAAGGATGAATTACTTACCAATTAGTGATAATTGACCTTAACTTCGAATGTGATAAACCCTTAGGCCGTCCGCACACGGGGCGATAGGCAAGCGATACAACAGCAATACGATATCGCCACCCTGTTGCTTCTTAGGTAAAAGAGCAGGAACCAACTATTTCTATACTATACCAAGAAAATAAAGTTAAAGAAATATGTGTTTAGCTTGTAATTAAATAAAACTAATATAAAAACAAATAAATAAATTTATTTTTACCATTAATATAAAATACATATATACTATATGTATGAATAGGACTAAACATTCATTTTTTTTTTTTTTTTGACAAAATTATTAATATTCTCCTCAAAGCTTACTGCAATCATTAGATTTCGTATTTTTTATAATCTATTTAAACTTATAACTAATAATTGGATAATAACACATTGAAAATGAATAAAATTAACATAGTCCAGGGAAATAAGACTTCTTCTGCGGAATGAGAGAAAGCAAGCTGCATTTTTGCATAGACCTTCGCTTTGATGTTCTAATGNAATCAGTGACAAGTTTGTCAGGTGCAGGAGATTCCAAGGTGCTGATTGACATTAGGCTGATCTTTATTATATTTCACCCCAATAATTTTTTTTGTACCCAGCCACAGCTGAACGTGGTTATGTACTCTCAGCGAATGCTGTTGTGCTGCACCTTCTGTAGAGGGGAGGGTGAGAGTGACTTTTACAGTTTTTTCCCCCTGAATCGGCAAGGAAGTACTCCTGAGATACTGCAGACACCATTGAGTCACTGAAAATTACTTTAATGGATTTTTTTTACTTTCCCTCCACTACCACTCCACAGTTCTAATGCTTTTGTCATAATTAGGACATATGTAAAAAACTACAATATCAGATGATTTGTACTTGAAAAATACTTTGCCGATAATGACAACGGCGAGGAAGATTCTGATCAACCACCGACACAAGGTATTTTCATTTAGCTATTTTCATTTAGCTATGTCAGCTATGACACAAGGTACTTTCATTACTACATACATACTTGAAAGTAGAACTACTTCTATGATTATTAAGTATCATGCTTATCTTTTTCTTTGGTCTATCAGATTAGCAGCCTCCCCATTCTTGTATCGAGCATTATGAACTATATAATACAGATAAACAGTCCTGACCGTCTAGTGCCAGTGCCAAGTGACTTTGGCAACATTGAATCATTATGAGTGGTTCATGGTGTAGCCGCTATGCCCTATATACACAAAATTCTAAAGTTCTTGCTCTAGCAACTGAACCGTTCGTCTGAGGAAAAACTTAAGGAGGCATGATTTAATAAAAAATCACATAAAAGTAAAAAGTTATTCAGTTCTAAGCGAAAAAATAAAATAAAAACAGTTGACAAATTTCAATACGCTCTAGCGCCTTTTTTTAAACTGTTCTTTTAACAAAAACAACTTAAGATACATAAATCATAGGCAATTTAATGCAGTTTAATTGTGTATAGGTATACTATTCTTCAAGAGTAAGTCTTTAGACGAAAATCTAAAGAAATAGCATTTATTTCGTAGTTTTACCCATTTTTCTCAGAACGCATCACTTTTGTCAGGTGGCAAAGTTAAAATCGGATTCAGCACCATAAAAAACGTAAAGAACAAAAAGAAAATAAATACTTTTTTCCCCTTCACCAAACTACCATCAGACTGGAGTATAACCTGTCTTGGAAAATTGTAAAAAATGAAATATTTACTGGAAAATAACAAAAACACAATATTTCTTAGTACAAAGTACAAGCCGCCTTATAGCTGGTGTATAACTGTTTTCTATTATGTATAAGTGTATGGAAAGAAGGGGATTTATAAAGGGATTTTGCAATCTGACTTTCTTATTCAAAATGGCGGACTTTCATAAGTAAGTTTTTGATACTATAAAATCTTGAGAAACAGTTTATCTAGGCCTTTGTAATTTGGAAATATGTGAGTAATTTCTCGTGGCTTATTTTTTATTTGATTTTTTTTTTTTTTTTTGCTGATATAATTTTCACAAGCAGACAATTTTGTGTCATTTTTTTCATTATATCTTTAGAACTATTCTTACTAGGAAGTTTAAAATTTAGAAGAAAGTAGCCTCTCAGAACAAAAAAAGGTTGTTTTTTTTGTTTTTTTTAGGCCATGTCTAGTGACTTGCTCTGCTCTGGGACTCAATTTACGCAGTCTTGTTCATTGTGGTTCATAGAAACAATGTTGCCCGTGTCTCAGTATGTGCCCGGCTTTATTTAATAAAAGTATGAAAATTCTGATAATTAAAAATAAAAATAATAATTATAAATAACATTCAGATAGACGTGTTTCTTAATATTTATAATACTGTTGAAAAATTTAATTTTACATAAATAACTCACAATAATATTACAAAACTACTAGTTTAGTACAGTTTAAAGATTATTTACAATAATGAGGTGAAAAATTGTCTCAGACATTGCTATGGAATTGTTCTACTTTTTTAAGCTTGGCAATAACTCTAGCTGCTTTAGCTCTGGCTTCCTGTTCAAAGAAAAACAAAATAAGATTAGCTTGGTTTTAATAATGTAAAATGATTTAAAAAATAGCTTTACTACATTATAACTAGGGAATCCAATCCCGGACCAAATTTTCGATCCCGGGATTTTGGGACCGTAAAAACAAATCCCGGGATCCCGGGACTAATCCCGGGATTGGCCAAATTCCTGCTAGACTTATAAAAAGCCTAAAAGCATGCAGTTATGATGTATTATTATTTATTTAATCATTATTATAACAAAATAAGCCATATTTATTTATCATTTCTTTTGTTTTTAAAAATATTGATAAACATTAATCACACTAAAGAAGCAAAAAGTGTACCTAATGAAAACAAATAATCATCCCATAATACGTTTTAGCAACAAACAAAGTCTGTATACTTAAAATGTTCTTAAAAATATGCTGTTTAGGTTTTAAAATTACATATTTAAATTTACAAAACTTAACACAATTGAGCCATTTCTTTTCTTATGGTACTTAGAAGGTAAGTTTTCGTCTGTTTTCATACTTTTTTGTAATTTCTTGATTTAAAAGTTATGTAAGTGTAGAGCTGGATAAATACTTTCCTCTCTCTTAATAATTCCTACAGTCCACACCACCCAGTCAACAAATCTCAGAAGTCTGTATACTCTTAATACGCTATTAAGTGCATTCGTCTTCCTGATTAATATTATTGTTTATTCAATTCATTTGTTTGATTGTTTATTTAGTTTACTACTTAGAACTAAATAAATTATGTTATTTATTTAGAAAATCAATTATTCTCTAGATTAAACAGTACTTGTACCAGCCAAAATACCTTAAAATGAAAAATTTTCAAATCCCGAAATCCCGGGATTGTTACTTTACAATCCCGGGATTGCCGTAGGGTTAAATCGGCTCGGGATCCCGGGATTGGATTCCCTAATTATAACTTATAAATATAGATTATTAAACATATAAAATACACACACACACACACACATATATATATATATATATATGTGTGTGTGTGTGTGTGTAATAATCATTGTTTTATAACTAGCTATTTATAAAACGTATTTATGTATGTTGGATATATATAGAAAATCTTTCTGTATTGAGCACGGCATTCCACCATAATAAGATATAGAACCATGTCACATAATGCCATATGCCATTTCAGCAATAATTGAGCTCTCTACCATAAGGCTATACTTAGTCAAAAAAGTATGAAAAATGAGAATCTGTGAAACCAGTCAGGTGTTTAATAAAATAATTTTAATGTTGGCTGGTATTGCAGTTTTATTACAAAAGGCTATTATTTAGTCAATTGAAAACTTTAGATCGAAACTGCAAATACATCGCATAAACCGTCTAAGGAAATGGTTTTAAAAAAATTGTGCAACTCCTGCAACAATAGATATCAACATCAAGGAAGTTTTATTTTCTCCTAAACAATCCTGTGATTACTTTTTTTATTGGGTTTCCTAAAGACAAAAGTTTACATCAAGGACCAGTAGATTACTTAATTCCCCACAGTTGCTACATAGAGGATGTAATTTTTAACACTAAACTAAAAAATATTTCCTTGTTATATTACACTTTGTGTCTAAAAATTATTTGAATTAAAAAATAAATGTGTAGGATCATTTTAAAATCCATCATACTCCCTGCCACACATTGTATTCCCCATTGTTAACTTATGCGGTCAAATATATTAGTATGAAATCAAGAGCAACGAAAGTGGTGCATACATAAGATATTTTTAGAAGTATAAAATTATTTTTTTAACCAATGCCTTATTAAGGATAAATTGCCGTAAAAAAAAAAAAAAAAAAAAAAAAAAAAAAAAAAAAAAAAAAAAAATTAAAAATTTAATGATTTTATGCTTTTAAAACCTATTATTATCCAATTGACGCAGAAGTTTAAAACGTCTATATGGGAATTTTCAAACAACTTACTAACCTAATTTCAATAAAATTGGACGAGTAGTTTTTAAGATATTTTGGTTTGCAAAAATTGAGTGACAGAGGGACGACAAAAAAGGCCCCTGGTGTCTGAAACGGATTTCTGTCTTGGAATTTTTGAAATCAGAGACCTAAAACTTTTTGTTCTTCAAAACGATGACATGGCGTCCGTTACCTTCGGTAAGCTTGGAGGAAATTATAATATAATAATTATTTGTCAGTAATTCTTACTATGCACCAATTTTGGAATTCAAGAACTGACAGAAAAAAAGAAAACATTTAGTATATGACCTTAGAGAAATTTAAAAATAAATTATTATTTACCTCAATTTCTTTCAATTTTTCTTCATTTGTACGGTGTACTTTCTTCCTTTTTCTTGTTTCACCAGATCCAAAGGGTGCATCAAAGTTAAGCTCACTCTGGGGTTTGAATAGGGATACACTCTCCCGAGCTACTCTGGTCCTTGGCTTGGCACTCAGGCTTTTACCCTTCCTCAGCTACACAAACAAATTAATTAAAAACCAAAATTTACTAGTTATAGAAATTAATTAACTAAATATAATTCTACATATAAGGATAACAACATGTTATAATTACGAGAAAATACTGATTTATCTGAATAGCTAGATGCTTTTCTTTTTCCATTATCCTAGTCAACAACAGCTCATTGTCACTGAGGATCAGAATTGCCTATAGTCCAAAAAATAGATTACATCAATGCTGCATAGCCTTGACTTTCTGCTGAAAAAGGTTAGGATTGCCAGGCGTCCTGGTTTTGGACTTAAAAAATCCAGGTCCAAAAAACAAACTTTTCTGGACTCCAAAATGTCCCAGTTTTCAATGGAGACGTCGTAATAGATATAAGTAATTTTGTTGCAATATAAAAACAGCAACGCATATTACAATAATTCATGTTGCGTACTTTCAGTTTTAATAAGTACAGTAAAAGTAGAAATAAATATAGAAAAAGTAAATGTTTATAGGTAAGAGGCAAGGCATTTTAAATATAAGATTTTATATTTATGATACTGATATTGTAGTATTCAGTATACAAAAATCAAACTCAAAATGAAAAATTACTTTAAACCTTAAATTTAAGGGGCACCACCCCACAACAACTGTAAAAAACATTAAAAAAAAAGATTTCTCAAAAACAGTCGGAACCGTAATTTTATAAAAATGGTAGATTTGTAGTCCATTTAAATTAAAATCTAACCATACAACTCGTTTTCCTGAAAATAAACTAGCTCTTGACATATTGATGAAAATAAATCTGATTTAGCTGATCATCAGATGAATCTGATTTAGCTCGAAAAGAAAATACAACCAATTACTTGTTAGAACACTTCTTAAAAATAAATTGATTAAATTAGATATTATTGGAATTAAATTAGGTCTTATTATGTATACGAGAAAGTTTTGTTCAGACTGCTCTTTACAATTCAGTTTCCAGCACATTTTCAATTATGAGAAATGTCTGCACTCACTAGATCAAATTGTGAAGCACTAACTTAAATTTTATTATAATATCTAATAAACAAGTAATGGAAAGCTAAAAATGTAAGACAACATTAAGGTACATCTGCATAAATTAATTTTTTCCATACAACCCTGATATTTGGTAAATCCATAAGTTCTTATTAAAGTATACTGAACCAGCTTAATTTCCATAATCAAATCATATCCTAACTGCTCACATTTTGATAATTATAGGGATTGGGTTTGGGTATGCTAATAGACAAGTTAGTTCATTATTCATAGTGACAAATTTTAGTGGCTTGTGAGCTTGTAAACTAAAATCTACACAAGAACTCATAGTAAAGTTCTTAAAAATGATTGATAATTCCTACCTTTTCAATTGTCGCATTAACACGAGGCAATGTTGCCACAAACTGTGTTTCAGTCTTCTTTTTAAAGTAAGAAGAAGTTTCTGGTTCTGGGCTCGTTGGTTGGTTAGTGTAGAGATCAAATGGAGATGGTCCAGCTAAACCAGAATCATCCAACACTGCTGCAAAGATAGCTGCATCATCATCATCATCAAACTGCGATGATGGGGGTTTAGAAGGACCTGGTACAGAAGATGGACCTGCTTTAGATGATGGCCCAGCTTCAGAGGATGGGCCCGCTTCAGAGGATGGGCCCGCTTCAGATGATGGGCCAGCTTCATCTTCTTGTACAGACTTAGTCTTTTTAGGTTTCCGTTTTTTACCACCTTTCTCCTCATTAATAACTTTTTTGGCCTTTTGTTTTGGTTTCTATAAGTAAACAATTTTTATTACAAATTACTCAAACAAAGTTTCTTTTATGATATAATTTCTAAAACTTTTTTTTAAATTAATCTGATCAGAAAAATTAAATATTAACTGTGATTCTTTAGCAAATATCTTACAGAAACAAATAGATTCTCTTCATATGTAAGCAAATAGTAGTAGGAGAGGGCAGAATTACAGACCTCCTAGGTTACAAAATTGATAAAGAATAATTGTTTTCAAAAGAATAACGGACTTCACCCCCTTAATGACATGGATTTCACCATAAAATCAAAAGTTATTTATTACAATTCAACCCTAGGAAGCCCATTCACTAAGTCCAAGACTATAGAATTCAAAATCTAGAAGAGTCAAAGGTCAAAGGTAAGGTTTCCCTTTTACAAAATGATAAGCATAAGGGTGATTCTACAGATGGTGGTCGATTTGACATTTCACTGACTGAAAATTTTTAACGAATTTTCCTATAACCCATTACATTTTTCATTAGCAAAAACTGTCAAGTTTTGAAAAATACATCATGGTAACATATTTTCTGAACCAGTCAATATATATTTCGAGTTATTTACAACTAGTTCAATGAAAAGTGTCATGACTAGAGTTCGGATTTTGCATATTTGCATTTTATTTTTTAATGCCTCAATTGATTTTTCTTTACGAATTATGATGTTTAGAATGCACTAGGCCACTTTAAATTCAAATATAAAATTTCATATTTTGCATATTTCGGGCATTATTGCATATTTCCGGCATAAGTGCATATTATTGAATATTTTCGCATAAATATTCTACTTTTTGAGAGAAATTTCCATTAAGGTCCATATTTTATATCACGTTTATAGTCAAATATATATTATCTAGGCACAAAACCTTTTTGAGGATTAGAAGTCATTCACTGTGTAACGGTGCACGTAGCCCCTGTCTTAAGCTTCTGCCAGGACAGGGGGTTTACCCATCACTACTGGTTGATACCCTAAGAAGGCTTGTTTTCTTGTTCTTCGACTTAATCCCGGACAAAGCTACCGCTGACGATTTATATATAGAGTGCTGCCCTTAATATCGGATTAAAATAACTTCGTTAACCAAATGAATGCACAACACGTCCATTAGAGTATTACATTAAGGTCAGAGGGCTTCGGAGATTCGGCAAATTAGGCTATCCCAAAAGCAAAGAGTGACCTTAAATTCAGAGATTGGCATTTATTAAATGACCTTCCAAATATAATTGAAAAACTAGGTCTGATTAGGGAAATACTTAGACAAAAAATGGACGCAGTTCTCCACCGTATTCCGGGCTGGAACACTGTGGAGAACGTCACCAGAATCCTGGAAGAGGTAGAGGGTAGAGACGAAATAGAAGCTGACGTCGCTCCCCTAAAATATATTCCAGTAGTGTCGTGCGACATTGTATTGAGAGAACGTTGTATTTTTAAACGTGAAAAAAATGTTTCTTCCCAACCGCAGACGAAATTTTAAGATTACAAATTTAGAGAAAGTCTTGGTAGTTCAGACAAATTTTCTTACTGTTTCCTAAATTTAAGTAATTTATTTCATTGTAAAATAATGGTAAATTTTCATTGTTTTTAAAATATAGTCAATATCTCTATTTTTGGTGGTTATTCTTGTGTATTCTACTGCCTAATCTTTAAATGCCAGGTTTTTGAGTATTTTAAACCCTCTAAATGTTCTTTACTCAGCACTATTCAATATTTACAGCTGCCTATTGAAGTTTATATAAAATAAAAAATGCATTTTTAAATGCATATATTAGGAATAAGTTAAATGCATATATTTGGGATAAGTGCATATTGGAGTGCACATATTAGGGATAAGTGCATATTTTAGTGCATATATTTTTGGGATAAGTTGCATATATTATTTGCATATTTCGCAATTTTCATATGCATATATTGAGGTTTTTAAGTGCATAACGATCCGAACTCTAGTCATGACCGTCACAAGAAGTCTTAGCCCTGTAAGATTCATATTGAGACCTGTTATTGTAGTTTCTTTAGCTCGTTTTAACTTCTTAACTGCTAAACTTTATAAAAAAGAAATAATTGAAAGCTTACAAGTACCCATGATTTTCAGAACTCGTTTTGTAACCAAGTTTATATAAACAAATTATGCCTTACGCAGGTTCATTTTCTTATTACGCATAGTAGACACATGACATTTTGGCTGGTATTTGTGGTAGTTTGCTGCGTGACGGTCATGACATATTCCTGTGACGGTCTTGACTTCACAAGTGACGGTCGTGACTTCATATGTGAGGTTGTGACACTATTAAATGTCTGTGACTTCTTATAAGAATACACACGTGTCACGTGTGTACCTACTGATCATTTATTTTATTTTGTTAGTAGTAACAAACATTTAAGCCAGTTTCACACTAGCTGACGGCTGAAGGTTTTTATGTCTCGGCGACGTTTTTTGTGTGTCACCGAAGACTGAAATGTATAGCTTACAATGAGAACTTTGAACTCACAAAAACGCAATGTTTCACGTAAATTTCATGCAGGAATGACGCACCACGAGTCAGAATCTTCTCTTTTTTGTCTCTGAATTTTTTTTTTTTTTTTTTTTTTTTTTTTTTTTTTTTTTTTTTTTTTTTNTTTTTTTAATCTTTTTAAGGGACACACAGTATGCAGCAGCATTGATAGTGGTCCATATGAGCATAAATTCGATCAACAAGATCATTGCCAACTTTTTCTTCGGCCTTGCTGCAAGCTCTTCAGAAATTACAGACAGCTCCCACTCCTTTTTTCGTTTATGCTTCTATGCTTCTCGTATCTTAAATAACTCTCATTATTAAGACACTCGTAACTCGATTATGCAAGGTATAGTCCCTGTCCACTTAGTTCTAAATATGCAAGTCAATATAAAGCTTCTTTGAGTGATTTATGATATACAAGATATCAAGACCGTATCGAAACAGTCAAGACTGTCACATGTGTAAATGTAGAAGTGTGACGGTCTTGACTGTGACGGTCTTGACAAATCAAAACGAAAATGACTGACAGCCAGAAAAGATGCATTACAGAGAACAAATTATGGTCTTATTAAAAAAAACATCTTTATGTAGAAAGTACATGGAAAATAATAAAATCCTACCGTTCTTAATCTTGAAGTAATCGACGTGACGGTCTTTACAAAATTTAGTTGACCACTGGACCTTTTTTTAAGAAAAAAACAATAAAAATCTAAAAAACTCCCTGAGAAATGGTACGAAATATCTAACCTCACTCGTGGTGGATATCAGACTGACGTCTGAGCTAAATAGATGAAGGATTCTACACAAAAAGAGATTTCTATTGGCTGTTGAAACAACTAAAACGTTGACTGTGACTGTCTTGACACCTACTGAGTTACGCGAATTATTCCAGCTGATGTGATGTCAACATTCTTAGTAAAACAGGTGTTATGGCTATTATTTAAACATTGAAGACCTGCAAAACATTTAGCAAAGAAGATTCTTATAAGAAAATAGATATATTGAATTAAAAATTGTTGTTGAAGTTGAGAATTAGTATCGAGTACTCGTGACGGTCATGACAATTTTGTTGTTTTTTTGTAAAATTTCATCAGAATTCGAAAAAGGAAATGCAAACTAATTACTGCTGGTGGTCAGAGAGTTTATAAGACGAAAATTTTCAACAAAAGTATTGGACAAGGTTGTGCAAACAATTCCTTAAAGAACCCTTAATTCAGGTCAACACAACCTAGCCCTTCTTTAAAGAATTGTTGTGACATTTGTGGACACGAAGTCAAAAGTGAATTTTTGAATGTCTTTAATGATCTTTGAAACTCCACCAACCCAAAAAGGGTTACTCTTCAAGGCTTGAATGATTTTATTTGAGAGTGCTCTATCTAAGTTTTATTGAAAAAAATCAGGGCCCGCGGCGCAGGGGGGGAGGGCTCCTGGAAGGGAAATAGAGGGGCCCCCAATAAAAGTTTGCAGGGGGGGGGGGGGGCAATATCTTACCGCCGCCACTGCTAAGCTTTCTAAAGATGCACTGACTTTACCAAGACAAATTGAAGTGCATAATCAGAATAAGCATTTCTATATTGTTTATAACATACTGAAACTTAAGATAAAATAAGTTTATTTACAACAGAGGCCTCTATCTTTCAATTACAGAACTAGTCACAATATTTTTGACTTACCAACATAAACTACTGATATCTTTAAGAAAGGATTTATCTAGTGAACCTGCCACCTGACCTCAAGTTATTTTATTCACCCAGTGAAATTTCATATCATGGTCAAAATGTATATTGTACCATAACAAGGGATCATCACCTCATGGCCAGGGAATTACTTTAGTATCTGAATTATAAATTTAATTAATAACTACCTCCTTGATGGGGTCATCTACTGCTTCTTCTTCGATTCTCTTTGTAGGACTTGTTCCAAGAAGACTTACAGCAGCTTCAACTCTTTTACTCATCTTGCCTTGAACATCTTCAAATGCCCAGTCAAAAAATCCATGCAGGGTCATCTGAGTCTATAAGCCAACAAATAAATTAATAAATTAATGTAATAGTTAGATTTATTTGCACATTTAAACCAGTTGAAAAGTCCACTATATATTCACTTGCCTGCTCAAATAAAGAAAAAAAATTGCAGTGGTATTAATGTTTAAAAAAATCTAATCATTATTTAAACTATCAAATGTATAAATAATCACAACAAATCCTACAAATAGCTCTGAATAATCGTATATTGAAGCACTATTAATACATAGATCAGTCTAAAAATCTAATCATCCAATCTTATAATTGCAGACATATTAAATTTTAAATTTAATCAAATCAACTGTTGCTAAGTTATTCATAGAACAAGAAGCAGACAAGAACATAAACAACAATCTTAAAAATATAAAATTGTGTTAGGAACCAGAAACTCATAGTTAAGATGGTTCGGTCATGCTGAATAAATTCATGAGTGTGGGTATTCAAGACAGGATCTTGAAGCCCAACAAGAATACATCCTTGAGGATGAGGAGAAACTTCATGGGTCGATGACATTGTCTCAACTGTCAAAAGAAGAAAAAGACCATTTCCAGCAGCAGTGACCATTGTAAGGGGAAAATATTTTATTCAAGGAATAAATAGTTTATTTATATATTATCACTATTCCCCCCTTTTCAAAATTGTGGGGAATACATTGCCCAAATCAATTTAGGATAAGAAAAAAATATCTCTCTTCACAAAATAATGAACTCGATGTAGTCTTACAATAATTTACCAAACAATTTAGACTGCAACTCTATAGAAAATTTACCATTATATAGATATATTATCTATCAATAATTTTATTATATTACCTTATTTTGTTTCATCTTATTAATAATGGGTTCTAGGGTTTTATTAGTTTTGTTTGCGTCCCATCCAAATTTGTTCATGGCATAATCCCGTATCATCTCCATGTTTGGACTTCCCCAAGTGAAAGCTTCCTCACTTTCATCTACCTGAGGATTTGTGTAAGCCTTCACCACTTCTAAACTCGGAAAACCTGAAGAAATTAAATGAAATTATTTAAAAAATAAAACATTTTTGAACATGTGATATAATTATAACTAAAAAAAAGGGGGCCGGCGTAGCCGTGTGGTTAACGCTAACCCCGGATCCGAGTTTGAATCCCAGAAAGGTGAGACATGTTTCACACTGATGATCTCATCGAGTAGATAGTAAAGTGGCCGGATAACCCCCGTCCTTTAATAACCCTGGCAGTTGATCGGGACTGAAACCCAAAAGAAAAAATAAAATAACTAAAAAAAGCGCACAGTAAAATCTTTCTTATAGGTTCAACTCTCTTGGACTCTTGATTCAACCAACCGCACAGCTTGGAGTGAGTCCTCAAACAATTTTTTTTTTTAGCCAGGGGGCATTTATGTCTGAAGACACAGACCACTAAAGTATGTCCATTGAGCAAGCCGAGGTAGGATTTAATTTGACAACCGATAAATATCAATAGATAAATTGAATGGCAATTGACAATTACGACCATTCAAAAATTTTTGAACAGATATTATAAATGCTAAAGTAAATGTAAATATTCTTATGAAGAGAAATATAGAATAAGGTACTGGTTTTTACAGTCTAATATCTGGATTGCTTTATATTTACTAAATTTATTTTATGAGGAAAAAATGTTATTTTATTGGAAAGTTGGCTTTAAACGTCAAGCTCACAATGGGATAGAGAAAAAAATGTATTTATTATTTTAAAACCAATGGAAATATGGGCCTAAAAATTCCAATTATTGTTATGTTTTGTTTTTGTTTCTTTTGGGTTTTAGTGCCGTTCAACTGCCAAGTTTATTATTATTATTATTTCTGTAGAATGGAGAACACAGATAA
This sequence comes from Gerris buenoi, assembly GCA_001010745.2. Classification (NCBI taxonomy): domain Eukaryota; kingdom Metazoa; phylum Arthropoda; class Insecta; order Hemiptera; family Gerridae; genus Gerris; species Gerris buenoi. The sequence continues at coordinate 39,841 of KZ652915.1, forward strand.
AAATCCAGATTGCAAATTGAAATCAAACCACAGTTCATTGAGTTTATGGCATTAGATAGATTGGCTTGATTCTCTCATCGAGTGCATTTTAATAAGATATTGAGTAGCCCACTTGACTTTTAATTTATTAGCTGTTATTGTGAACCACAATATAAATTTAATAGTAACCTTCAATAAGTTGAACTGGAAGAAGTTTTTTAGTGAGTCTTCTGGAAAGCGAATGCTCAGTGAGGGCAGAAGCAAAGCGAGACAAGCGATCTCTAGGAGGGAAGATATCCCCATCGGATTCAGGAAAATCTGCTACAATCTCAAGAGCTGTTACAGGCCCTACTCCAGTCAAACCCGAGGTGTAGTCTGAACCAACAAGAAGGCCTAACATGATCAACTCATCTCGACCCAGATCTAAAAAAGCATAAGTACAAGAAAATTTAACAAATCTATTTTTTATTTTAAATCAAATTATAATTACTATTTACAAATGGATACAGTCAGAGAAAAATAGACTTCAGCGCCGGGATTCGAACCACGGACCTCCCCCTCATTTTGCGGGTGCTCTAGCAAGTTAAGCTACACTGAAGAATACTTTCATCTGACAAATATCGATACCTAATCCCGAATTAAGCTTTTCAAATTTTTCCACAAGTCTTAGAAGTCAAGAAATGACAATAGAACTAGACCGAGAAATACGCTTGTAATTATAAAGTACTCAATTAGTAACTGTACTTAGTACAATCAATTAGAAATTCAATTTTTAAGTTTTTGGTAGTACTCATACTACGGAACGTTTAAATTTTAATTTAAATCAAATNCTTTAATTTAAAATTTAAATTTAAAAAGTAGTATGAATACTACCAAAAACTTAAAAATTAAATCTATTTTTTAGTTAAACAACATCACTACATTTGTACAAGATAAGATGAATTTTTTAATTTTTTACAGCATGGGGAAATCATGAGAGAGCTCCATATTTTGACTGATATATCTAGACAAGAAAATCTTAAGCTCTTACTACAAAATCTTTAGAAATTTAACAATTTTCTGGGTAATTAGGAATTAAGGCCAAGTTAGTTTAGAAGCAAATGCTTTAGAAGCCAAAGTCTATCTAATCATAATATCTAAGTAAGTTATTTTTTACACATACCTACACCATTATGTATTAAATAGACTGCCAATTGGTGTGGCACATAGCTTCCTTGCGTCCTATCACGTAACTTTATTGATTTTATGCTTTTACAAGCCATTATTGTTTAATTGTTTCCCCCGTTTTTTTTTTTTGCTTTTTTTAATCTGTCAAATTTTTTACACTAATTAAAGTATCAATTTAGCAAAAGTTAAAGAGCGCAGACGGTTCTAATTAATATGGGGCGGGTATTAATATCTGCGGGTTACTTTCGATGTACTATAAAAGTTTCAAACAAATCAGATAAGTACTTTTGAAGCTGTAGGTAAAAATAAATGTATGTATGTGCGCATTTGGAAGAGAAACAAATAGGTGCAGAAGGTTGAAACCTATATGGGACCAACAATGGGCTAATTATAACCTACCACCCAAATTTCTTTAAAATTGGACTTGGAGTTTTTAAGATATGTTGGTTCGCAAAAATTGAAGGACAGACACGGAACCAAAAATAATCCCAGATGTCAGAAACGGATTTCTGTCTTGGAATTTTTTAAATCAGTCACCTAAAAATTTTTCACTTAGCTTCCATTACTTTCGGTAAGCTCAGAAGCAAAATTCTAAGACTTAATAAATAATAATATATTATAAAGGTAAATATGAAGCAAACACAAATTATAAATAATCATACTATAAACTTTTCTAATGTCAGTTGCTTTGAAGAGTTTGACAAATTTCTTCTGATCAAAGAAATTCTTGTAGACATTACTAGCTCCAAACAGCCAGATATCACTATCATCTGTGATGGTTCCCTGGGTTAGTCCATGCAGGTCCAGGAAAGCACATTGAGCTTCTGCTTCCATTGGTGCAACCATGTATGGTATTCCAAACATCCGTAGCAGTTCCTGTAAACAAAACATAAATTAACCAAGTAGAAAAGAGCTATTGATTGATTTAAATACAGAACTTTAACTTGAGGAAACTATTCTAGGGATTAAAGAGTTTGAACCCAGACAAATATAACTATTTTTAAGGGTCTTCCATCAGAGATGTAATCACCTAAAACATTCCGAAACATTTCAAAGATCAATCTCAAAAGAGCTGGGAATCCAGATAAAATTACTTGAACGGCTGGATGTACCAACCTCAGCACTAGATGAAGATTTGTTTTCAATTTCTGTACTTAACCCCTTTAACCGGAGTTTCTTTAAATTTGCTTTTCATGCAGCTTGAGTTCAGCCATTTCATCTTCCTTTTCATCAACTACTTCTGTGAGTAAAGGGCAAGTTCCACCTTGTTGCAGTGCAAATACCTTCAGTCCTGAAGGTATTTTTTTTAGAACTACAAAGTTTAGCTAGGACTCATTTTTTTTTTTTCTTTCAATAATAATAATAATTTAAAGTTACTAAAAGGGTTTCTTCGGTCATAAGAATTAATTATAATTATTATTATATATTTCTTTAACAAGTTAAGCTAC
>KZ652915.1:65085-76990 GCA_001010745.2 Gerris buenoi
GAGAATAATACGCCTTCCGAAATAATTAATTCGGCACAAAATACAACTAACGAATTGATGTCATCTTTATCAAAAGAGAAATACTGAAATACGAGCTTACATACAGGAAGTTTATTATTTTTTTCTGCATTTATTATTAAAATCCAACAATCGTAGATAAAGTGCTCGTGTGGTTTTTACTACCCTCGCTATCGCTCGGGTGTAAACTCCACACTCGCATGCAAAATGCTACTTTCCACACTCGACGCGTAATGTACTATCTATTAAAACCTAGTACCTAGTAACCTAGACCAAGATAGTGAGTTTTTTTGCAGCAGTATCTTGCACAATTCCTAAAAAATGCTAGGACATAATATTTTCTGACAATTATTCCGGTATTGTGTTGTAGTGCAAAAACAATAACATAAGAATTAAATATGCGAAGAAAGAATTTGAATCCCGCTATATTAAGGATCAAAAACAAAGTAAACTAGGAAAGAAAAGTTGAAGAGTTCTTCATGTCAGTCCAAAAGTTCGAATGGTCAATGTATAGATAAAAAAAAGCTAGGTGTTACTAATGGAAAGAAAGGCGGTACCACAGAACACCGGTATCTCACCTCCATTCAACTGGAAATGAATGCAAACCAGTCTAGCAGTATTGAACTTCCTGATAAACACAAGAAATCTAACATTCAGACCATGTCCTTACTGACACCGATTCTGAAAAGAAAATTCAAGACTTATCTGCAATAAGGTCAAATGTGTCGCTTCACAAAAATATTATTTCGTCAAAGTCGCTAAGATAAGAACTCCAAATCTTCAATAGCAGTGTATAGACAAGAAAAACATAATGAGGGTGTCTTTCTTCTTTCTTTTTATTTCAATATTTTTGTCGTATTTGCGTATCTCTAATGCCTCCCGCAGATACAAGCTTTAATACTCCCATTTCAGACATTGAGCTAAGATTCCTCTAGCCAAACTATGAAAGTTTATTACTAACTTAAATTTTAGACTCTTAGGAGTAACTACACATTTCTCTTCCAGATAATCAACATCAGCACTACTTCTGTACACATTAAGTTAATTTATAAGACGCCTCTTAAGTATTGAAAATATGAAAGTGATTTTGTAGGATTAATGATGTACCTATAATATTTTTTTACTACTTCAAACACGATTAGCCATTAATTATTTGAATAATTTAACATGCTTCATTTTGACAAAACTGTGATTTATAGAAAGGGAGAAACACAGGCTTCGTTTTCGTTTATGTTTAAATTTGAAATATTTAAACATATTTAAGCCCGGTGTCTTTCCAGTAATTCATGGAAGTTATGTAACGGTTTCTTGTGGAGTGAGACACAGAAATGCGAAACGATTCTATAGAGGCGGCACTGTATTTACGTTGAACGTATAATCACTTTAACGTTCATACTACGAATTATGAAGTAACAGGAGCACGAAAAGACAGAAGAAAGTTTCCAGGGCAGATGCTCTATGACCCGGTCTAAAATTAGTTGTTAGAAGTATCGAATATTTAACAAACAACAATGATCGTTTAGCAGCTAGAATTTTTCTTAAGCTGACAGGCTAGATTTTAATTAGAAACATTAATACCCTTGTGAAAAGGTCAGAGACCAAACACCGTTCTAATTCTAATTTTAATCGGTGGAAGACAAATTCTCAAAACGAGCAAGGTCCTCACGGACCCCTCCTTAGTATATCTAGAAGATCATTACTAATTTTCCTGAGAAAGTTGCAAAGAGATACACATTTATCTGACGGATAGAATTCATTGATATGATGCTGTGCTTTTGTTCCTATGTAATACGTAATGCAGGTAACTGGATATATTATGCCTGGATTCATGGGAACCATCGCTCTCCTGTATTCCCTACCAATCGTAGTCATAACAATCCAAGGATTTACTGTGCAAAACAAAGTATCCTAATATTTATCTGTAGATAAAGATACATATGTATTATTGTTCCTCTCTGATAGACATTCTTCTCTCAGGCTCTCACTTCGAGGGTGCAGGCTCAAGCCCTCAATGCTTAAACTTCTGTAAACAATATACAGTTAAACGTCAAAAGATATATTTGCCTCAGTGACGAAGACCAGACATATACAGGTATAATGGAGGCGTGGGAGATGTCTCTCCGCCCGAGTAACTTAGTTTCTTTATTAGTAAAATCTTTGTCACAACTCTTACATTGACTATTGACTAAGATTTCCTATATATGACGAACACTAGCAGTTAAATGCCTTTGTAAAATAAAGTTACTTTCAGTGAAGAAGCGTATTTCTTTATTGTAATCATTCCTTTGACTACACTTTTACAACTATCCATCTATACAATTCCAATTAGACGGGGGGTTTTCTATCGAAGTACAGGAAGAAGAGGAAATACTTTCGAAAAAAGAAACTTTTAATCGTAAGCAAGTGGATTGTATCAAGACTAAACGGAACTTACTCAAGCTGAAGCAAATTAAAAGAGTAATTGTGATCTATTTATTAGCTAATATTAGTTGTGTTAAACGTAAACAAACTCGCTAATTGTGCGTTAATGTGAAGAATTCTTCTTAATTATTTTCCATTAATTAATTTTATGAATATTTTGGTCATTATACATTTGCTAAGCCTAAATTTCATCTACCAGAAGATTCTCTAACTATTCTTGTATCCTATCAATAGTATTTATTCCCACAAATTCGACCTATTGTTATGACTACCTATATACTATATACTATTTCATTGTACATTGTACATTTTCAATCAGTGGTAACGTGTTCTAATCTGCCTAACTTACTTTATCTATTCGATCTTATCTTTTATTCAGTCTAACTACATTTTTCTCTAATCAATCTTTCACAAATACAAATAACTGTTCTATTTATTTATCTTTCCACTTAAAAATCTATTGCGTCTCAATTTCTCAATCTTACTTTAAACAATATTTGTATCCATTAGTGCAGTGGAGGCGATAAGGGCCCCTGGGGGTCCCCTGTAAGGGGAATAGAGGGGCCCTCACTAAAAGTTTGCAGGGGGGTTTAAATAAATATTTACTTTTAATTTATAAAAGTTAAACTTTACCTTTACCTATCCTTAACCTATTTAACTACCTTATCTTTATCTCATTTATAACATTATGACATCAAAATTTTGGTCACTATTCCTCCGCAATCCATACCCTCTTTACATTGCCAATAAAATTGATCCATCAATCTTCTCCTTAACGCCACTCTTTCTTCGTACTTTATTTAAATAAAATATTTAAATAAATTAATTAATAAATATAAAAACTGAAGCAGAATGTGTAAAAAAAAATCACGTTGAGCCGATTGCAAAACTGTGAGAATATTTTGGGTCGATTAGTGCATTGTTTGCTGATGGACTTGGTTTCATATCTTGATTGCAGCCGCGGGTCGGCCCCCCATGGGAACGGATGTACTCCTGCCAAGACATGAAAAATTATAAGGAAAAACTAACTCTTGTCCCGTTTTTCCTAACCTATTGTTGCTTCATATTATTGTTATTATTTCTATCATTTTATTCTTATTTTTCCTTTATTCATATTAACTTGCATGACATGTTAAAGAAAAAAATGGAGGTCTCTTTATAAACATGCTATAGTTTTCTTATTAAAAAAATTCAAACCCATTTAACTCGAGTTCAAAACGTTGGAATATTAAACTCTCTTTTTATATAATTTTTATTATTTTAATTGTTATGACGCAGTTGATAAAGTTAGTAGTTAGTGATTTCAATGTTACAATAAAGAACTTATTATAACTCGTGTGAGGTATATTTAAAGTATGCTTATACTATACCATCGATAAAAAGATAAGAAATAGAGACGAAAAACTTAAATACTTCGGCTACAACACTTAAACTGTTCTTTTTTGACCGTCTCTTATTCGACCTAATCAACAACATCAGGTTTATTATTGGACAACTTTTATTTTATTTCAGGTGAAAGGGGTTTTTAAAAAATATTTTGAGAATAATTAATTTTTCGCTTAAGGATACCATGATAAATATGATGTCATTCCGTACTTGGGAATGCTTAAAAAACATGGGGAAATCAAAATGGACATTTCTTTCCTTACAAAAATAAAAAAGAGTGCAAAGGAAAATTAAGTCGGGTAAGTACCTAAAAATAATGATTTAACAGAGCTGTATAGAAAAGTGCATTTTAGCCCAACTCTACTCATATTAGGTTGAGTTTTGGTTTATTAACTATACAATGGCTAAGAAGAGTGTTCTAAATTAGAAGTAAAATATTGGGCATGTTGCCAAAGACACACTTTGAGATTCTTTTACACATTTTATACTCGTTTATTTTTATTTTTCAGTAGAGGTATCAGAAAAACAATAATAGATCGCCTGGAGAAGATGGATCTTATTAAGCGTAATTATGTAATATGTTCTTAGTATACCGTCAAGCATGCAGGGCCGGCTCAAGGCAAAATCTTTACCCGGGCAAGAACCTATTGGGCCGCCCTATCAGGGGGAGTGGGGGTATTCTATGCCTCCAAGAACTAAGGGGGGAAAATTTCGCAAAATTAGATGCCAAATTGTGGGGTTTGGGGAGTTTTAGGTTTTTTTTAAAAAAATTATTTATTTGTTGTTGATATTTTTTATCAGGGATGAATATACTATACCTCTATGTTTATCGTTCCCCTTACCGAAGTCACTGTAATATATTTTGCTTCCGAGATTACCGAAGGTAACGGGAGCTATGTGATCATTTCGAAGAAGCAAAAATGTTGTCTCAGAATTCAAAAATACCAAGACGGAAATCCGTTACAGACATCAGGGATCACTTTTGGTCTCGTGTCCGTCTATCGGTCTGTCCTCAATTTTTGCTAAACCAGCACGTTCGATTTCAATAAAATTTGGATGGTAGGTGATCAGGTGATTAGGCACATGGTTGGTCCTATTTAAGTTTAAATTTTTTGCGCTTATTAGTTACTCTTCCACAAGCACACAAACATAAAGTTATTTACATTTATATCTTAAAAATTACTCATCTAATTTACATCAAATTTGGATGCTATGTCGAATGTAGCCCACAGATGGGCCCATATTATTATTTCAAACCGTCTGCGATTTTTAAAATTTGCTAAATTGATACTTTTATTCATGTAAAAGATCAAAACAATTATGACAGATTTAAAATGAAAGGAGGGAAAACAATTATTAAATAAATTAGAAATAATAGTTTGTAAAAGCATAACATCATTTCAGGACGTTGTAGATTGCGAGGAAGCTATGTGCAACACTATTGGGCAGACTATTTTTTAAACAATTTGGGTCTTTTCTTTAATAGCTATCAACCAGTTTGTAATTCTAATAGACTTAGGGTTTATTGTTTATAATAGTCAAAAGAGTATGGAGTATATTCTGAAATTTTAATGAAATGAAGAGTCAGTAGCTGTAAGTTTTTTTTTAAATAATATTTTGACTAATTATATGGTAACAAACCGACATAGATACTTACCAATATTTAACTTTGGTTTTAAGAGGTATTGCACAGGATAAATTTTATTATTTTTTAAAATTTTAACACATTGAACAGGTATTCATAAAAAGGTAATGGTATATAGATAACTGTAATATTTCATAGCATAGCAGATAATGACAATTTACATGCAATCTTTTAGTGAGAAGGCAATGGCAACCGAAAATCTATTTTTATTGGGGACATTAGAATAACCAGGAAGTGACCTAAAGATCATGATTCAAGTGTTTACAAATTTTCAAAACTCAACTTATTCAAGGTACTAGTGATAGGGAATCTTGAGTAAATATAATAATCAATATTAATAAAAAAAGTCCAGTCATGCACCGAATTTTAATGCAGCGAATTTTAAAATAAATCTACGTATTATTGGCTTATGATAATATAGGAAAATTATGGTTCAGAATTTACATGGGTGAAAAAAATTGGTACCCAGGGGTACGGGGTACAAAAGTCAAAATAGTATTTACCCTTCAAGATGCACATCGTTGGAAAGCTCTTTAAGAATACAGTTATTGTTGTTATCTACACTTTTATCATATTTTCATATAAAAGGGGATTTCCATGGATTTTTTTTTTTTTTTAAATTTGCATTACAAAAATGTTGAAGCCGCTAAAATAGAGAAATAACAATAATAAAAAAGTAAAAAAATCTTGAGAAACGCACAGCCTATAACTATTGTAATGACACTTTACGGGCTTTTTCAGCCAAGTCTTTGATGATGGTATTCAAGTCAATTTCTTATCTTTAATGTACATTATTGTTATTTTCAGGGATATAAATCAAATAATAAAAATTAGATTGGGCGCAGGACACCAATATAATATAGAAAGTTACACGCAGTTTGTTTTACCTTTTCCTCACCTCCCCCACTTAGTGCGGGGCCGGCGGCGCCCCTTTGAGCCCGGCGCCCCGGGCAAGTACCAGGGTTGCCCGGCCCTTGAGCCGGCCCTGCAAGCATGGATACATAATCTTCACGACAATATACTAAATACAGTTCGAAACTATGCAATGGGATGAAATCGAGATATAGATCTATAGAAGAGACGTTGATTGTGGAGAGTGAAGTTAAAAACGTAAAAGTGAATTTGATTAGGATCTTGGAGTGAAAGGTTTTGAGTCGACGGGAGTTAAAGGACTCTTGGTCAGTGGCGGCGGTAAGGCTTTGGGGGCTCCCCACACACTTTTAGTGGGGGCCCCTCTATCTCACATCTAAGGGCCCCCAGATACCCGGGGCCCCACAGACCACGCGGCGCGGTGTCGCCTTATCGCCGCGACTGCTCTTGGTATAACCACATGCAGAATGCACACGTTCAGACCTTTAAATTACAAATTTAATTTTTAAGTTTAGACGAACAATTTAGAAGACGAAGTAGAAAATTGTGACGTCTGTCATAATCAGTCTGCCTTGTTTTCGCATGTTGCCGCCAAGTAATAAAACTGTCAAGTGTAAAAGACCAAGCTAGCAGACTGAATCGGATTGAAAAATAAGATAACTAGAGGATCTAAAATGTTAAAACTGTTTACTGAATAATTATAATCTACCTTCAGTCTTTAAGATTAGAGTTGGCACAATCAAAAGGCGGGAAAATTTTGAGGGAAACAATTTTATTGGTCCCCCATGTTGAATGCAGCTTCAGAAAAAAAATACTCTACTCTACCCCTGTTCCTCAAACAAAATATAACATGGCAACACCGATTTTCCCTTTTTATAACCCCAAAAATACCTTCAAGTTTGTTGTTTCCCGCCTTCGATTGTGCCAACTCTAATCTTATAGACTTTAGTAGTATATCAGTACATACGCTACTATAATATAATAATATAATAATTACTCCATTAGGTAATTAAATCATAACTAAATACCTCTATCATTTTACTGGCCTACTCCAAGGCCAAGGAGGTCCTAAAAAGTATTTAAATTACTATTAACTTACACAAAAATTGGTTCTATTGACCAAAATTTTGTTAATTAGTACGCAAACTTAAAGAAAACACACTGGTGGTTTAATTTAAAATAATCAATAATTTTCATTGTTAACCACGTTATACATAAATGATAATTTTATCATTGAAAATAGTCGAAAAACTGAAACGATCATTTGATTGTTATTTTTAGAGGGAAAAACCTCTCAGCTTTAAATGAGACGAACTGCTTTCAGAAGAAATTCAGATAACATTAAATTATTATTTAAGTGTTAACTGAAAATCTTAAAGTTATCTCGTGAAGTCTAAGTATTGAGCAGTTCAACGGTGACAGTAAATATTAGTTATCGTAAACTTTAGGTTGTTATTCACTATAAAAGTGTTAAGACGAAAATGTTAAATTTTATTAGGGAAAAGCTATATGTTGAGTAACTCAGAAATTCTGAACCACCTATTTTTACAATGATTATCGAAGAATAACCAATAACCTGACTTCTCTAAACCTTTAAATAAAATTGGACAGAAAAAGTAAAATTGGGTTTCCAATTTTACTTTTTTCATTTGAAAAATGTGAACTCAAGATGAAAATTGTTAATCACCTTCATACTTTTTAGATATAGCCCAGTCAAATTAGAAACTAACTTTGCAAAAAAATCCCAAAGTTTTGGAAAGTAGCTCAAAATGTTCGTATGACTTTCCTGTCTACATCTATATCGACATTAGGTGAATGAATTATGGTTATGTAAAAATTTGTTCTTCATTAAATTTCCAATAAAAATAGTCCTCTAAACTTTTTTTTTTCTATCTCCAATCTTTTTTGAGTTACAAGCGTTCAAAATTAGATAATAAAAAATAAAGTAGGATTGGGGGGCAAAAGAACTCTTTTATTAAGGAATTCTGACCTTCAGCCACACTCAATTTATTTTTCTATAGATTTTGTACTCCCCCTTCGAAACTTTTCATTCCTCAATTTACCCCCCACTTCCTAGACATCCTCCCCCCCCCCAAGACCCTTCCTAAGGGCCCCCAATTTTTTTGCAAAATTGTGAAAAACTGAAAAAATTTCAGTTGTTGCTATATACCTCGTAAACTATGCGTTGTTCGTTGTCAATTTATCTTACAAGTTTTTGAGTGCAATAAATTTACAACAATTTAATAAGTCTAATGGCAACTCTGTACGTCCAATAGTTCCCGAGATGTGGCACTTTAAAAATTGAATTTAAAAAAAAAAAAAATGAAATTTTCTGTATTGTTCTCGAATCGGGGCAAATATCGGCGTAAAACTATTAACCTACGAGAAAAATCATAAGGAATGAATTTGTAGTAAATACAATAGGCTTTCTTTTACATCCACTTACAACTCTGTACGTCTAATAGTTACCGAGATATACACTTCGAAAATTGGCAGTTTTCAAAAAAATGGAAAATTTAAGTATTGCTCTCGTTTTGGGGTGAATATCGGCATAAAAACTCTACCCTACAAGAAAAGTCATAAGCAATTAGGTTATAGTAAATTTAATTAGCTTTTATTCAAGCAAAAAATGAAGCCTGTAGACAAAATAGTTCTACAGTTGTAAAAAAAAAAAAAAAGAAATGAACCTAAACCACTTTAGTCCTGACTAATCCCCTAATCCTACTTTATTTTTTATTACCTAATTTTGAGCGCTTTTAACTCAAAAACGGTTGGAGATGGAAAAAAAAGTTTAGAGGACTATTTTTATTGGAAATTTAATGAAGAACAAATTTTTACATAACCATAATTCGCCTAATGTTGATACTTCTAAAGATATTTGGTAAAAAGGAAAAAAAAAAAATATATATTGCCCCCCACCCCGGGAGGGCTTGCTCCCCCCTCACCCTCGGGGACTTTTAGTATGTTAGACAGGAAAGTCATACGAACATTTTGAGCCACTTTCCAAAACTTTGGGATTTTTTGCAAAGTTTCCCCTTTTTTTCATCTAATTTGACTGGACTAATAATTATTATCTACAGTTAAATAATAATGTTTACTAATTTTCACCTTTGATAATTTTAGATTACTTGTAAATGGATCGCAAAAGTTGGTAAAATGATCAATTAGTTAATTTTTTAATAGAGGTTATATTTCACCCCTTACGGTCAACACCAGACCTCAAGTCCTTGATTATGTAAGACTTTTACATATTTATTTTGTCCCAGTGGAAAACTACTTAATTTAATTATTTATTTTTATTCTGGATCATGTTAATTATTCATATTTATTGTTCAAACTGATTAATAAAATATGTAAAAGTTTATCACAATCAAGGACTCGAGTTCTGATTATGCCCGTAATGGGTTACATATAACCTTTTATTTAAACTAACCAATTGTTAATTTTACTCATATCTATGATTCATTACTAAGTAATCTATTATTATTTACTTTACTTTAACAAATTAAAAGGATTAATTAAAAAAAGTTAAAAGGTTTCGGTTAATCAAAACAGGATACAAGGAAAACAGTGTGCTGGCACTACTATTGGATACAAAGCACGGGGGTTCTTTGTTACGAGTGGTAATACAAATAAAGAATACAGAAATTGTTAGAGAATGTCCACTGAACAGTTCGACAGACTGCTGACTGCTGGCTCAAATTAAGCGTAAAATCACAAAAATATAGAGCCGCTATACAGGCCAGAATAAAATTGGAAATAACAGATATGTAGTATGTCCGAACAAAAAAGTGCATAGAGAATAGGATGTAGCGGCGATTGTGAACGTTTTAAACATTTAAAACGTGATCATAGGCAATATTTTCTTTCATATGTTCTTTATTTCGAAAAATAATTCTCACTACCCCAGGTTACAAGTTTAAACACGAATTAAGGTTCATGGACCTAGGCTAAGATTAAACATTTATCGGGTTTCTTGCGACATAGATCGACCTGGAAGCACGCGCTCAGCGGTAATATGACCTTCCCTTTTATATGAGTAATAGATTGTAGGATTTAAATAAAATAATTGACCGGATTAAAAATTATTTTGAACACAGAAGGTATCGATTTACAACAGAATTGCAATCTTCATTACCAATGAATATTCAAAATAATGTATTTTTAAAGACAATATTATGTCTGCGGTTTTAAATTACAATAAATAAAATTGAGTCTCAAACTGAACTACTACAATAATAAACAAAAATATACTATAAGGCAAAATAAATAGTTACCGAGTCAGTCGTTGTAATATATACTAGATGAATAATTGATATAAAATTACAATTCAGTATTAAAATGTTTATTTTTGAGCAAAGAAATCCTAATTAGATAATCAACGTATTTTTCGAAAAAAAAGCGATGAATAAGTTTGTTGAATTGTTTATTATTTTACTCATTAGCTTGTTTACTTTGTTTTATTGATAGCATGTTGACTTGTTCCTTGGTTTCAGGAGACCACAGGCACTTGTAGTTCAGGAGGTAGCGTACAAAAAAAGTCTGACTAACATCAAGCTAGCATTTTGTGAATAAGCAAATGCGCCTTTTAAGAATATATTTGCCTTTAATATAATATATGTGCCATGTATGTAATATAATATATGTGAATATATGTGCCTTTAAGAATATTATGTGTCTTTTAAGAATATATGTGTTCGGTTAAGTGGGTCTGCGGGACATAGCTTGGCGATAGGCATTTGAAAAAAACTAACAGGTGGAAAGCGGCAATGTCCCGCCCTTTTTGGTGGACGTGGACAATGCGATTTTTGATCCTGAGTACTAACTTAGTTGACCAAAAATCAAGTTGATAATAGTTTGCCACTTAATACCTCTATGATTTGGAGTCATTTTAGACTTAGACTAACTAACCAAGTGACAAACTATCATTAACTTGATTTTTGGTCTACTAACTAAGTTTGTATCAGGATAATGAAAATCACATTATCCACCATAAAGGGCGGGACATGGCCACTCTCCATCGGTTTGATTTTTTCAAATGCCTATTGCCAACTTAGCTGACCACATATTCTTTAAAGGAACCAAAAAATGTACTCTTATACAAAATTCTAGCTTAATTTTATGCAGTTTCCTCGTTAGCTTGTTTACTTTTTTTTGTTGATAGCATTGTTGACTTGTTTGTGGAAATGTGATGTGAGAAATGGAAAAAATCAAGATTAGAACGTGAAAATTAAAATAAAAGTTTTCTAATGTTCAATTTAATGTCTTAACTCTGAACTAGATATGTTACATAATAATGATAAAAATTCCCCATGGGCCCCTCTGCAATTATGCACACATATTTTTAATAAATAATTCATAAGTCTAGTTCATGGATGGGTAGTTGCAGAAGTAATAATACCAGCCCATAAAAACCAAGTTTTTATTATAAATCCTTTATATTTTTGCATTTTAGTTCTGAAGGAAAATATTGGTATTCATTCATTTCAATTTTAAATAAATAATTTAAAATTAATTAATTAGTAACATTTAATTAATTATTATATTTGTTACAATGATTTTGTA
>KZ652915.1:96769-110031 GCA_001010745.2 Gerris buenoi
AGTAGACGCTTCTTTGCGTCGAGAGTTGGGAGTCCAATATTTACAAAGTATTACACGTCTTTGTCCATCTTGCTATAACATGTCATTTTCACTGTCTGATAACTTTATTAACTGTCTTTCCAATAAAAAATATGAGTTTCAAGCCGTAAGTTGTGTAATATAGTAGGTTAGTTTTATTAACCTTTTACTTTCTTGAAAATGTGTTTATTTATGTATGCATGCCAATAAAAAAATGAGGTGATCTACCCAGCACATTTTTTTTTAGCTTTCTGTGCCCTTGACAGTTGTGGAATATCGGAATGACCCATAACAATTAAAGGGTGCAACCTTGTATATGCGAAAAAGCGCCCGAAAGGCGTGGGGGGGGGGGGATTAACAGAAAAGACCCGAATAATATAATTTACTATAATGCCTATTCGGAATTCTCCGATTTCTAAATTATATCAGATATTAATAATAATAATAAAGATAAGCGGTGTAATGATTCGGCCATTTGTGGTTAAAACTCGTATTTATACTTTTGGTGGAAAATTTTTCATTATTCCTGTAGTAAATAATTATTAGAAATTTGAGTACTAAGCACAAAACTTAAAAATTAAGAACTGTGGAACACCAACTATTCAGTTGTTTAAAAAGGATACCGACAGCAAGTATTTTATTCTCCAAAGTCTCGACGGGTACAGGTTTACCAGCAGCATCTACCAGTTTCCACAATCCATGAACACCCATATTGATACCATCCTCTTGCTAATCCGCATTAAAATGCCTTTATCTCCTAAAACAATATATAAAATATCATAAGAAATAAAATAAACATGCTTAAAACTAGCAAAAATGTTATTCTATAATGTTTTAACAAAGCTACATGATAAAACTTTCAACTGAAAGCACTTAACATGGGACTAAGAGTCAGAGGCTAGATATAGCTGAACTCATTAACCTAACAAAAAATCCGATTTGCTGTTTGCATTATCAACTATTTTATTGTCACGCGATATCCGTTGAGTCCTTGTTCTCCTTTCTAAACTTTTCTCCGGTGCTGACTATGACTTCTCATGGATGAAAGGTGCTCTTTATTTATACATTTACTAATACGTCGTAAAAAAAAAAAAAAAAAAAAAAAAATTTTTTAAATATTAATAAATACAAATTCGATAACCCATCTTCATTATATTGTAAATTGTATTAATTTAACTTCCCTTTATTGAAAAAGTAGAGAGCTACCATAAAATTAGAGCAAAACTTAACAAATTTGTAAACGAGACTGAGACTGAATACTGCGTATACCTTTAACATCAATGTAAAATCTGTATTGCTTTAAGGATGTGAAACTTAAAGTCATTAACCAAATAAAATCCTGACCTTCATCAAACAGTGCTTGCGGAGAATATTGAAAGTGTTTTGGCCACATTACCTTAAAGAAAGGGCTCCGGGCAAAAGAGACATGCAAATCCGAATCAGACACGCAAATGAAATCGGATCGGCTCAAACTTCATAAGTGTCAATAAATTATAACACCCCAAAAAAAATTCTCGGGGTCAGAAAAGAAGATACAGACCAAAACTGAAAGGAAGAGAACAGCTATTAAGGGCACCAGCTCCAAAAAATATTAAATTTTCTATTTCCGCAAATTTAGTTTTGTTTAGTAGTACAATTTGCCATATATAATGTATACATTTTAATATGTCATTAATACTCCAACTCCAAGCATAAAATATTTAATTAAATAAAAAAGTTTGCTAAGTGAATTAAAAAAACAAAAACTGACTATTATAGTGAGATAGATGCAAAAGTATTACTCGTCAAACTGCTGATAAAATTAATTTTATCTTTTATTTTTTCATATTTTTAAAGTTGAAGAGTAAAGATAATTAGCTGTGTAAATGAGTGAAAGAAAGCTATGGACGCTTCATTAAACTGATGTGGAAGCGTAAACACAGGAAGTTTTAAAAATAATATGAGACCATGAAGTAAATATAGGAGTTCACACGGAATGATTTGGCATATGATTTATTTTGTGAATATTTTTAACTATCTTGTTCATCAGTAAATTAGGCATAATTCTTATACCAATTACTGAATCGTCCACGTTCAAAGAAAAGAATAAAAGTGTTTCTTTTTTTACAATGTAACTTAATAATTTATCTTGATTAGACCTTATTCTAACAAAAACCATGATCTAGAAACAACTAATGGAATATCCATTTTATCCATAAAATACATATTTATTCGCAGTTATGATCTTAATTCTTACAAAATAATTGTAATTGCTGTTTAAAAGCTCTCATTCAGCTCTGCAGATAAAAAACAAATTTATTTCAGGAACTTGACCACTTCTCAACTTCCATAATCAATGAGATAACTCTAAACTTTTAAACAAGGGTTTCCGTAATATATTTGTGCCGAGTTACGCCGCGCCGCTAGGTTTGTTGAAATCTTTTCTCTGCATGTAAACAAAAGGCTGATTAGATTACATCGAAAATACACACATAACTTATCCCTACATGATAAACAAAGATATAACAATAACACCTTCCCCGACAGAGAAAATAAGCTAAGACCCAAGCGCGATCGCAGCCCTGCCACTACCTTAATTCCATCGGGAAATAGCCCGCAAGGCAAAATGGCAAAAACAGGGCCAAATAGCAGCAGGGAAGTTGGAAAGATTACAATGGATGAAATGAAACGGCTAATAGAAGAATCTATAAGTAGTGCAGGAGTGGCCACCAAAAACTATATCAATGACGTTAAAATGGATTTGAAAAAAGTAAAAGAAAAGATAAGTGGGGTGAATGAAGAAGTTAAAAAGATTAAAGCAGAGAACGACCATTTGAGGCTAATGTTAAGTGAAATGGAAAAGAAAAATGCGCTTCGAGACAATCAAATAGAGGATATGATGAATAGATCAAGGCGTAATAATTTAATTTTTGGAGGGATAAATAACGAAAGGGAAGCGCCGTGGCGGCAAGTGGTCAAGGACTTCTGTAAAGAAGTTTTACGTATTGAAGAGAATATAGTGGTGAACAGAGCCCATCCACTAGGTTCACCTCATAAAAAGCTAATAATCGCTCATATAACGCGAGACGAGGACATCGAAGCCATTTTAAAAAAATCAAGATTATTAGCCGGAACCTCCTTTTTTATTAATAAAGACTACTCGCCCTTGTACCGCCACCGGAGGAATAAGCTATTTGCTGTGCGGAAGAGCATACTGAGTTGTAATAAAAATAAAACTTTAAAATTGTACAAGACTTCATGCTGATTGGAGGTGTTAAGTTCGAGTGGAGGAACGAAGTCGGAATAGTGGTTAACCAAGTCAATGGTCTGCCACAGCTTGAGGTGTTAACTAGAGTGAACGTCGCTGACCTTGTAGAGAAGCTTGTCGAAGAGGACCAACAAAAATACAAAACCTCACAACCTTCGGGATCGGATTTAGGGCAAACAAACTGAGAAGGGCTTTCTCCTGGTCTTCAGAAGAAGAGGAAAAATGTGGATAAAAATAAAACTTATTTAGAAGAACAGTTTTTTATTTTAATTTCTTATAACATATGTGGGTTATCAAAAAAAGTTAATGACGAGGAGTTTGTTAATTATTTAAGTTCAGTTGATGTGTTTTTATTTTATGAAACGTTTATAGAAGTAGAGCAGGTATTTATATATAATGATTTTTTTAAAGATTTTAATATTATTTGGCTACCGGCGAAAAGAACAAGTCCTTTTGGGAGGGCAAGTGGGGGGTGCTGTTATGGGATAAGAAAAGGAAGGGCAACGGAATTTTTTCAGTTTACGGAGATAAATGGGAAGGAGGTAATTAGAATGAAATTAGAGGAAGGATATATGGTCATAGTACCCACGTATTTAAATTGCAACAACTGGGAAACGGAATATAAAATGTTAGACAATTTTGTAAATGAGAGAACTGATGAGAACTGGCTGATCTTGGGCGATTTAAATGTTAGAATAGGAAGTGAACAGGTGCTGGACGAGGAAATTATAGAGAACCTTGGTTTGAATAGAGTTAAAGAAAGGAAATCAAAGGATAAATGGGTAAATAAAAGAGGAAGTGAGCTATTAAAATTTTGCGACGAAAATGGATTAGTAATTTTAAATGGACCGTCAGTTGGCGATGAAGAGGGAGAGTATACTTATATCGGCGCGATGGGTAAATCTACCAACGACTTGGCTTGTATATCAATGTCATGTGTTAATGTAATAAAGGCAATGAAAATAGATGAGAAAACGTTTTCTGATCATTTACCGTTACAGTTAACTATAGACTTAGGGATGACTAGGGTCAAGGGTCAAATGGTATCACTTTTACCCAAACTAAAATAGACAGGAAATGATAGTTTGTATTTTACGGATAAACTAGAAAATCTAGTGGCGCAAAGATCAGTTAATACTGAAAGGATATCTCTAGATAACATTTTAACTTTGATCAGGAAAGCGGCTGAAAAAGGTGAAAGTAATCGCGGGAAAAAAAATCAAATCTTTGAGAAGAAACAGCCCTAGTATGATTATAAATGTTGGAAGTTGAGGAATAAAATGTATGCCAACTTAAAATTATTTAAAAAGACTGGGGCTGATAAGGTCAGATTAGCCTATGTGGAAGCAAAGGGGGTTTACGATAGAGAACATAGAGCAAAGAAGACTGACTACAGGACAAAGGCTGCCGAAGCACTAGGAAAAACCAGAGACCCCTAAGAATTCTGGAGGCTAGCACGAAATTTTAAAAAAGGAGACTTTGCATGCACAAATGGCAATATATCAATGGTAGATTGGAAAAAGCACTTTAAGGAGCTTTTAAATCCGCGAGTAATGGTGGAACCGTTCTCATTTGCTGAACCGCATTATTATAAAGAGTACCTAGATAAAGAGTTTAGTGTCGAGGAGCTTAATAATGTTATCAAGGAACTTAAGGCAAATAAAGCGCCTGGCACCGATCGGATACCAGCTGAATTTTTTAAACATGCGGGAATTAAGTTCAAAGCCGAACTTTTAAACTTATATGCCCTATTTAGTGGACAACCAGTACCTGACAATTTTAAGGAGGCTATAATCTTTCCTATTCTTAAGAAAGGGAGCAACACCGACCCAAAGAACTACCGCGGGATATCTTTCTTAAATGTTGGGGCGAAAATATACGCGAGCTTAATTCTAAACCGGATCAAGGAATGGGTAAACAAAGAAAATATTCTCGACGAATATCAGGCAGGTTATAGGTCAGGGTACAGTGCGCTAGATAATGTATTTAACTTGACACAGATAGTTGAAATATCTTTAAAAAGGGGTAAGAAAAATGTGTATGTGTTTTTTGTGGATTTCTCGACAGCCTTAAATACGATATTCAGACCCGGGATTTTTTACAAGTTAGGATGTTTAGGTTTAACTAATACAATTCTTAATGCATTGAGAAATATGTATAGTGAGACTAGGTCGGCGGTCTGGAGTAATAATGATATTTCCCAATTTTTTGAGAATAGTATGGGGCTTAGACAAGGCTGTCCACTAAGCGCCATTTTGTTTGCTATCTTTATAAACGATGTAATACATTTTGTCGGAGGGGGGTTAAATATAAATACAAAGAACATTCGGGTGCTTTTATACTGCAATGACCTGGTAATTTTGAGTGATAACCCAATAGTTCTAGGGAAAATGGTACAAGAATTAGAACGGTACTGTGATTTATGGAACCTTCGAGTAAACATGGCTAAGTCGAAGATAATGGTTTTTCGGAGAGGTGGGAAAGCTAAGGACTATAAGTGGAAATATAAAGGGGAAACAATAGAAATTGTATCGGAGTACAAATACCTAGGGGTGATTTTATCTACAAAACTAAAATTCACCAAACACATAGAGGAAAAAATAAGGACGGCTAAGATTGGGCTAAACGTTACATGGAAAGAATTTTTTGCAAGTAAAGATATAAGTATAAAGAGCAAGGAAAAGATTTTTCAAGCAGTCACGCGTACCATGCTTAGCTATGGGGCTGAAGTTTATGGTTCTATTAGATTTGAACAATTAGAAAAGTGCTTTCGCGCTTTTTGGAAAAAATTAATGGGTGTAGCGCCAACTACTCCAAGTTATATGATAGGCTTAGAAACAGGAAAGAAATCTATATTTCAACATACAGTAGAAATTAATAAGAACTATTTAAATAAAGTACTCACGATGGATGAGAAGAGATTACCTTTTTTCTTAGCGAAAGAAGCGGTCAGAGNACTCACTCTGTTACTGATAGTAGTATTTTCTAGTGTACACATAGATAATAAAGAAAGGACGAAAAGCGTGCATGAAGGGGTGGAAAGGGGATGAAAAAGTATTGCAGAAAATAATAAAGGCTTGAGTCCAATATAGAGGCTCAGGGAAAGAGAAAGGTTCAAGGCTCAAGGCTAAGCTGAATTACAATCTAGACTTCCAAGCAGGACTTAAGACAGAGGAGACAGTGTTAAGAGTGGGGGAGAGGGTGTGAAAAGGACACACTGACTGCAGAGGGAACAATCTTTCTATTCTCCGATAGCAAGGGGTGAGAAGTGAGGACGTTCAAGTAACTAAACTCCTTACACGTGACCACCACGGCACGCGCCTCTACCCACCAACCGTGTCTTTCTACAGTACAACCTGCACATGTACAATACAACTAGTGCCCCAACCAAGTTACTGACATCCTCTTAAAGACTAAACAATTCAATTAATATATACAAGACATTTTTGCATGTCTTTCCCGTTTAACTGTAAGCACATGTAAATAGTGAGTCACAAGTCGCAATTAATGAAATCATCAATCTAATATAACCAATCCAGTCGGTAATATATCATATAGGTCAGCGGTCACCAACCTAAGGCCCGTGGACCTCCGGTGATCCGCGAGAAAATTTCAGTGATCTACAGAAAAATATGGACATTAGTTTCCATTTTTTTAATGTTATTAGTAATTAAACAGGATCTTGGGCCAGGAGAAATAATATTGTTTTTATATTATTGTAAAATTGTATTCCTTTTATGAAATAAATCAATATTACTACTACTATATTTGTGCCCCGCAATATATACGTGTTAGCAAATATTCTCATTATCTTTGCCTGTAAAAAAATAATCAGAAATATTCTTCGGAATCAGATGCTAAGTCTTTCAGATTTGCTTTTTCAGCCACAATTCAAACAAAAAAGCAAACAGGAGATTTAACAATGAAATGGGGTAATTTCTAAGATGTGTTTTTTTCTGGAGGGACTTCGTTTTTTAAAGTCTAAAGTAGAAACACAATTTGGGTTGATGGTGTGGAAACCCAGTTTAATATAACTTTTTATTTTAATATTTAACTAGGGGGCTCCGCCCCTACTCGCTTCGCTCGTCAATAACTTAACTAAATAAAACATATCTAAATAGTGATAGTGACCGACAATTTTANAATTTTATCAAAACTAAAGTTCCAATTATTAACATTACATTTTTGATAGACTGCAAATAGATATAATAACTCATCTAAATAATGACCGAGACTTTTATCAAAACTAAACGTTATAATTATTAATATAACATTTATGATTTACTACCGATAAAAGTAAAGGTTTGTGTGTTGATTTGTTAATCTTTAAATAGATTTCATCTTATCAAAATAGTTTTGATTTGATGTGTATTGAAAGCTGTCCCTTTTTGATTAAAGCATGTGAACAATAAAGCGCTTTCTCTATTACACCGTCCCGTGTTTTGTTTATTTCCTCGGGAATGACAGTTCCCCGTGTCATTCTTAAGCGGAATTTACTATGAGAACCTCCCCTTTCTCCCCCCGAGAACCTCCCCCTAACCCGCATTCTTACAAACAGTTAATTATATATCACTCTCACTGATCTTGTTTGTTTACAAAACTTTTTTAATAATATAGATAGATTTGAATGTTGATGATGGCTAATTTTGTAATAATATGATTTTTAGCTTTTTTGAATGTTTTCTTTGATATATTTACCCCCTGGTACGGAAAAAAAAAAAAAAATACCTTTAATTAGCGGTTTAAGGATAAAATAAAGGTTGGTAACTACAAAACCACTGTTTTAAAAAGTGTACGCTGTCCACTCACTCTGTTACTGATAGTAGTATTTTCTAGTGTACACATAGATATTGTTAAAGAAAGGACGAAAAGCGTGCATGAAGGGGTGGAAAGGGGATGAAAAAGTATTGCAGAAAATAATAAAGGCTTGAGTCCAATATAGAGGCTCAGGGAAAGAGAAAGGTTCAAGGCTCAAGGCTAAGCTGAATTACAATCTAGACTTCCAAGCAGGACTTAAGACAGAGGAGACAGTGTTAAGAGTGGGGGAGAGGGTGTGAAAAGGACACACTGACTGCAGAGGGAACAATCTTTCTATTCTCCGATAGCAAGGGGTGAGAAGTGAGGACGTTCAAGTAACTAAACTCCTTACACGTGACCACCACGGCACGCGCCTCTACCCACCAACCGTGTCTTTCTACAGTACAACCTGCACATGTACAATACAACTAGTGCCCCAACCAAGTTACTGACATCCTCTTAAAGACTAAACAATTCAATTAATATATACAAGACATTTTTGCATGTCTTTCCCGTTTAACTGTAAGCACATGTAAATAGTGAGTCACAAGTCGCAATTAATGAAATCATCAATCTAATATAACCAATCCAGTCGGTAATATATCATATAGGTCAGCGGTCACCAACCTAAGGCCCGTGGACCTCCGGTGATCCGCGAGAAAATTTCAGTGATCTACAGAAAAATATGGACATTAGTTTCCATTTTTTTAATGTTATTAGTAATTAAACAGGATACATATTAAAAAATTCTAATATTCTGAATGACAGTCTATCATCTGACGACAGAATCAAAGCTAAACTCCATTCTTCCAAATCACATCATGACCTCATTTTTAGGTTTCCACAATAAGTGAATATTCATTAGTGAGTGGAAAAAATAAACATTTAAATCAATTTAAAAAACATATTTGAGCGAAATACATTTTCTTCTATCACAGCAATTAAAATGATACTACATAATTTAATTTCTGGGCCGCGTTACCCACCCTACATTTATTTACCACTTAATAATTATTTGTTTAAATAATTATAAAGACAAAGGGATATTTAGTCCAAAGAACTGTGACACAAAAGAACATCACATTTTTGCATGTCAGTGATAATATCATACATATACAAAGACGAAGTAAATGATTGCTTTAAAACGCCTCACAGGCTTGGATCAACATCATGTTAGATGTTGAAATTGAAAAATATAGTAGCAGAACCAAAATTGAACCGGGTATATAATGAGGATTTCAAATATTAAAATCATGTTGTAGTAGCTTTGCTAACTACCAACTACTCTTTAGTAATATGTAGATGAAAAATGTGTATCCTAATTTTCAACAGGTGCGGTTAACTAACTCAATTAATATTAAACACTATCAAATATTGTACTTTAAAAGACAGAGATTAATAATTAACTTCCGCATTACTAATACATCTACATATTAAAAATAAAATGAATATTGATAGACTACAGTCTATAAGATTAGAGTTGGCACAATGTAAGGCGGGAAACAACAAACGTGGAGGTAGTATTGGGGTTTTTATATATTATAAAAAGGGGAAATCAGAGTTTCCATGTTATATTTTTTTGTGGAACAGGGGTAGAGTATGGAATTTTTTTTCTGAAGTTGCATTCAAGATGGCAAACCAATAGAATCGTTTCCCTCAAAATTTTCCCGCCTTCGATTGTGCCAACTCTAATCTTATAGACTGCAAGTATTTTATAAATGTTGCAACTCGGATACCTTAAAGAGAAGCAAGGGATTTAGCTGATTCGCATGTTATTTGACAGTATTTTTGTAAAGTGATATTTTTATTAAAATAGACTGCCAATTAGTATGACGTATTCCCGTCCTGAAATTCCAATTTAATTTATGAACCTCTCGTTTACGCGAGCGTTACGCTGTCCAACGAAGTTAGCCTGAGTATTATTAGTAAGAGGAACATGTATACCAAATTTCAACTAAATCCGTCATTTTTTACTCAAGTTATCGTCGGACGCACGTAAACGTTACTGACAGACAGATAGACAAGATGCATAGTTTGTTGAATGTAAGAAGCTCGCTTGCGCTCGCTTCAATTAATCTGGGACTATCTGTGGGCTACTTTCGACAAACCATTCAAATTTTATAAAAATCAAATAATTACTTATGAAGATGTAGGTCCTGCTCATGTGGAAGAGGGACAAAATGGGGCAGAAGGTTGAAAACTTGAAGGGACCAACAATGAGCTAATTATGACCTACCAACCAAATTTCAATAAAATAAGGGGAGTAGTGTTTAAGATTGTTGGTTCGCCCCAACCCATTGAGCGACAGACAGAAACGCAACGACAATTGTTCCCTAATATCTAAAACAGATTTCTGTCTTGATTTTTTAAATCGAAGACACAAAAAATGTTTTTTCCTCAGGACGATCACATAGCTTCCGTTTCCGTTACCTTCGGTAAGATCAGGAGCAAAATTTCAATAAATAATAATATTATTATTTATTTTATAAATGAAATAAAGTTTAACATTAGGAGCAAGGAAACGAGAGCAGCTGTCTTAAAATTGAAAGAAATCTTGAAAATGTCAATTCTTAAAGAAGTTGTAGAAAGTAACAGGATTAAAAGTAAAAGATTCGAACAGAAGAATTATAGAATGGAAAGGAAAGAGATGATTTCAAGAGAGAGCGGGGATTGTAATAAAGAGGCTTAGAGAGCTAACAAGGTTTTGCCTTTAAAAGTTTTTCCAACTGGCTGGCGAGGGTGACTTCTACCCGGGCAACTTGCGCCCAAGTTTTCTCTTCAAGTCCTCCACCTCCTATCGACTTAAACTCGCTCTAGAAATGTTCACGCTCAGAATAAAAATTTATACAAAATGTCACCCAACAAAATAATATTTTCATGCATAACATAAAAATATGAGAGCATGATAAAAAAAAAAAAAATAAATAAAATAAGACAAATTTTATAAAGGTATTTCTTTACTCCACCTCTTTCTTTTACACTTCAAAAGTAAATAAAGAAAGGAAAAAAAGAAGAAAAAATATATGTGTTAAATGTTCTTACACATCACATATGCTTATATAATGATATATGTTTTCCTTTATATTTTCACCAATTCGTATCTTAGCAATCATCATCAGGACACAATATGGGAAACGAGAGCGAATTCACTCTTATAATTATAATAGCTAGCGCCGCGCACCGCTCTAGCACTCTGCCACTCTCCGACCTAATAACTTAACTTGCTCGTATCGTACAAAGTTAATGTCTGACAGGCCAAAACCAAAAGCCATCTTTAAGAATTAAAGTTTTATCGGAGGCCTTTTAGGAGTCGACGGCTAATGTAGGGACTCTCAAGTACTGAGTCATCCATTACCATTACACATATAGTTACACTAGCTGTAATTCCCGTTTTCGCTAAGGAGTATAATTTATTTATTTATTTTAATTTGATATACTTATAAACTACCGTAAAAAAACATTACTTTACTAAGCAAGTTTATGCAGATGTCACAGAGTTTCCTCCTCACGATTTCTAGACTCGCACTTTCCACTAGAATAAACTATTTTTCAAAACCCCTGATTAGTATAAGTAATTGATACCGACTACCGACTACTGAAGAAACTATTTCTCCTCTTAGGGATAAAATTTCCGAAACTCCACTCTTGGCACATTTATATTATTTTTAGAAATTATTATACTTTACTATTATCTTAATATATTTTAACGTTTCATAAAGAACTGAAGGTAATTCTATTTGTAGGAGAGGACAAGGTTAAACTAAGTATGTGGCCGCAATCAAAATGAGTTATTAAGCTACTAAATAATAACCTAGTACATAAAAGTATTATATTGACTCAAAAAAGCTATTACTAAAAACGTCGGATGTCAAATAATATAAAAGTTCGAATTGAATAAATGGCTTTAAGTTTCAGTATACCTAGTGTTAATTTTAACACGTAACATGTCATGTATTCGTGTATTCAGTGACTCAGATTTAACTTTATCACATGTTACATTCTCATATCAAGAATATAGTTTGTTTTATAGTATAACAACAAAGAATAACAATTTACGAGTAATACTCGCCCCTTTTCGGAAATAACTTTCATGTTTACAGGATTCGAATAAACTGTCTCTTTTACGTGAAGAGTCAGTTTCTCTAAATCCTGACCTCCATCGACACTAAATTTTGAACGTTTTGTATTATATACAGCAGTATTTCAATTGATTCTGATCTGACAGCGTGGGATAATTGAAAAGATGGCCAATGAGAGCTCGAGATTTTGATATCTAAAGGTCAGATGTCAGAATCTCGAGCTCTTATTGGCGCTCCCTTCCATTTTCCCACGCTGCCAGAATTAATTCTAATTTTAATATTACTATAAGTAAGTTTATCTGAAAATAACCAGGTGATACTATAATACCGTGCCCAGAGGGGGGGGGGGGATATTGCCCCTTATATTACAAATAAAACAGTCAACCAACTAATGTGGCACTTAGCTTCTTCACGTCCTATTTGGATGAATGGTCACATGATTGTAAAATAATGTGATTCCTCTATTCCACTGGTAATTAAAAATTAGCATGTTTACATCTGTTTCGATTTATTTTTTCAATATTAAATTCGTGCTGGCAGTTCAACTTAATATGGAATCATCTGTAGACTACTATTGACAAACCATCTAAATTTCATTAAAATCGGATTATTATTTTACAACCATATAAATAGGTCATAGTTTTTAATAATTAAAGGACCTATATTCCGTTAACTACGGTCAGCTTGGAAGTTAGAAGCAAAAATGAGAGGGAAAGGGGTTCTTAGTATATCTATATATTATGGAGGGCGATTCTGTAACTTTGAAACCTCCCTTTTCATGTTGTTATAAATCAAAAAGTTGATATGAAGATGCGCGCGCAACCTGTCAAGTGAATATGTAACTTTTGTCTGTTGTTATATAAGGAGAAATTAATTATAAGGTTTGATAAATAGCAACTCGAAATTGTTGTTGATATAATTCGTCAGGTTATGTTGTTATATATCAAATGCTAAAAACCAAAACAAAGTGACGCCATTATTGATGTTTTCATTCACTTTTACTATTTTTACACACACATTTTAACAATTTAACACTTTTAACTATTTTCTTCGACAAAAGTTGTTAAAATTAAACACCTCCTTTAAAATTTTAAGTTTTATAGATAAAAGAAATTAATTTT
>KZ652915.1:122780-140070 GCA_001010745.2 Gerris buenoi
CCCCCCCACGTTACCCCAGCCACTATAATCCCCCCTCACTCTTCTAGAATAAAATTTGATATTTGATTTGAGTTATATACTATTTAAATTTACAACAGCGGTAAAATGGTTATATAAAAAAAAGCAAGTAGGAGCTTAAAATAGAGCAAGATGGAAAAGGCAAGGGCAGGTACAAGGTTATGGTAATTCTCTAGAAAATGCCTAGGTACCTGTGGGAAAATAACATTTAACTTTTTAAAGGTCCGTTTTTAAAGGGAAAGATTTTTTTAAAGGGGGGGAGCTAAGATTTACTTCTTACTGCCGGTCTTGGCGGAGGCGGCTATTTGATAATTAGCGGTCGAAGTGTGATAAGATCGGCTAATTAAAATAAGTCGGAAAACAATGGTTACATGAGTTTTTGATATAATACACAAGAAATGGAGATCAGTGACCGTCAGACTCCTGGCTGAGGGTGTTAGGGAACGGATGCTCTGAGTATTTCTCACACTGCTATGGCTGCGTGGGAAAATCACATTTCGCCTTGAGTTAACTTATCCCCTTTCTTCGTAGCTCTGAGTCTCGGAGAGCGAGGAGGCTAGGATTGGCAACACTAGCTTCTCATTGGCCGGCCTGTACACTCGGGGTGGGAGAATCTAGAGCCGCCTCCGACCCGCCTCTAAACTCAGACCCACTTCTCAAAAAAAAAAATTCACCACCATTCCTCCCCGGATCTTAAACCCGGAAAGGTCCGCAGTCCTGCTCGGCTCGCGAAAAAGTTCGTAAAGTGATGACTTACCTCGTATTTAAGTCGATTAAAGTTGTAAACGAGGAACAAGACTCGATTCGAAACGCGAAGTAACCTCTCACTACCGGTTACGAAACTCGACTAGCCGCCCGAAATTGATTATTCCCTAAAAGTTTGGTGTTGGCAAGACTGTCGGAAAATTTCCCATGTGAACAGGTGTTTTTCGAATGTTGTTTTGAAACAGTTACGATTTAGCCCAGTTGCATCTTTAATTATTATTAATTACTTTATTATTTCGTGTACTCGACTTTCATCGTAATTATTTACCGGACAAAATATAAATAATGGTACGTATTTAAGTTTGAAGTGTTGCTTTATGTGTGATCAGTTCGGCATTTCTCTCTTGTGTGGACATTCCATGCATAGCTTTCTGTTTTTGTTTCGTTTCTCGGCATCTTTATATTTATTCCTTTTTAAATATTTATTACGGTTCCTTTATTTTAACTATTAATAGGTAACTTTTGCTCAGTTTTACTTTCCCTCCAAGTTTATAAAGGCGGTCTTCTGATAATCCTCGATCAAACTTCATCCTGAATTATTTATCACCGACTTAAGCCGTTAGATGAAATGCTTTTACTTTATTGTTGAGAGTCGGCGTCTTTTTTTCATTTAGTTATTGTTCATAACTTCCATTTAATTAACATTATAAAAAAAATCCAGAGCATGGCTAAGTTTTCAATTTTGATTAATATCAAGCTCACATAAATAGAAACCCCACAACACTTACTGGTTTGGGTTTGAGCTATTTTAGATGTATTCTACATGTTTACGCTGCTAACGAACAGATTGTTCGGACCTTAAACATGACCTTCTTGCGACCAATCTAAATATACCTAATGATTTAAAATGTTACTTATCTAACTTTGTGTGAATATTTTATTACGAATCTGTTAAGAAGTGTTAGTGCCTGATTTGATTGTAAGATCACGAGTATTACCTTATTTTTGTTGTTTAAATCAAATCAAGTCAGTTACTGTTATCTTATCTATTTTCGTGTTATAATATGTCACCACATTGAATATAACTGCTCTACAATAATTATATTGTCAAAGAAATTTCTTCGTGTATGTTTTTGATAACTATGTTTCTCTTTACTCTGCTGATAACTCGAACAGGAACCATCAAGATTTTATTTTACTTATAGTAATGATTGAACTATTTAAACTCCAGGTTTACTGCTCAATATCTCTTAGACTTTACAAACCTAATAAATTGTACCCCCTACAACCTAATAAGTAAGCCCTCCTTATTGTAACCTAATAAGTTGTATTCCAGAATTGTGGTGATGAGTGATGATATAACACATAATATTGGAACATAACATTTTGGAGATAAAAAGTTAGCAACTTGCCTATTTGTTCTGTTATTGAGAATAAGATGATTGTTTGAAATCTCTACTGATAACTTTTTAAAAATGTCTCAGAAGATAGTTTGAGAAAAGCATTGAGATAATAGGTAACATTGATTTGCCATTTTTGTTACTTTTGTGTTGAAAGCCCCATTTTATTTCAACTCCCTGTTACTCTGCTTTATTTACAAAAGTACACTAAGTTTTAAACGTTTATAAAAAATGTTGCTTTTTCAAATTATTATTAATTATAATAAAAATAAATAAAATAATTTAAAGTTTATGTTTTAAATAGCCATATCGTAAATTGCTTCTCAAACCTTACATCTATCGAGTTGTTCTAGTGATGATGCTGATCGTTTTTTGTGAATAATATCTACTGATTACTTTTTAAAAAGTTAGTATTATCATTAAGTAAATGAAAAATATTAATCTTTATTCTATGTTTTAACTAGTGATGTAGTAAACTGCTTCATAAACCTTACATCTATCGAGTTGTTCTAGTAATAATGCTAATAGTTTTTTTTTTTTTTTATAAATAATCTCTACTGATTACGTTTTAAAAAAATATTAGAATGCATGACCAGTTTAGGAAAAGTAGTTGTGGTAGATAACAGATTAACAATTTTTGTTGATTTTGTGATAAAAACCTCTGCTTTGTATACAAGGGTGTAAATAATTGATCATTTATGATTTTTTGTTGTACACAGTGCATTTGATAAGTCCTGGGGATGAATTCTAATGTGTAAAGTAAGTGGCACTATCTCGGAAAACTATAGAACTATTTATTGTGAAGCTTTTCCTTCTACCCGTAATTGTTTTGTAATCCTAAAAATTAAAAGCATCCTAATAATGCTCACCCTTGAGAGCACACTTCAACAATAATGCCAATATATAAAAATGCACTGACTTGTGATCTGATGAGTACATGAGGCAAGACTGCCACCGCCCACTACAAAACAATTATGGGCAGTTGAGGAAGCTTCATTCTACATTGTTGTTCTATAATTGTCTGAGAGAAGGTGTCAATTGTTTCGCATAAAAAAATTCAATCCCAGAACCTACTGAACGCAGTGTATTATCAATTTGGCACATAATCAATTTTATTGGGTATCTTAAAACATTTCTTCCTGAATTAAAACATTTAAAAATGCAGTAAAGTAACTTTTAGAAGTAAAGAAATATATTCATTCACTAGAACATTTCACCACTAACATCGGTGAAAGGACATTAAATTAGATTTTAACATCCATCTCAACTTCTACATTAATGGTTTCCACCACCAAATATGACTATTTGTACGAAGTAGTTCTTTTTTAAGAGGAGACACCTCTCTTATCTCCAAAACTTTTTTTTATTCAAGCTATATTTCTGAAACCTTGTGTTCTAAAAAATGTAGGTCATGTCTAAAAAACGTTTACATTGCACTATTTTAAATATGTATTACTTATATATTTATCTTCTGGTTAATCGTAAGATATGTTTGTAAGGGAGTTAAAAATAAACAACTTTTTTAGTAGTCAAGTCAAAGTAACCTACTTTTGCATTTCAATCTATCATTTTGATTTGATTTACAAACTAAGCTTGTCCTTCCTAAGTACTTTAGATGGAATATAATTTTTTTTTGTTTAAACATCTTACTAGACATTTTTTAAGGAGCCTTTCTGATTATTATTAACCAACATGTTTTTATCACAGTGTCACTTGTAAATTGTTATTCTTAGACCATAATTTCTATTTTCAGATTATGAGAATGCTGAATTCTGCTGCATTCAAGTCTTGGAGCAACAATAGATAGAAATTAAACAGTTGAAGCATGAGGACAAGTTAATAGGTATCAGATACCTGATGCCTCATCAATACGGCATGACCCACAGCCTGACAAGTGCCGTGGATCGCTACGGCATCTACAGCAGGACCGATGATCAGCGTCTCACCAGGGATGCCATGACACGTTACCTCAGGGAGAGGAATGACATGATAGTTGTCATCCTCCATGCCAAAGTAGCTCAGAAATCATATGGAAATGAGAAAAGGTTCTTCTGTCCCCCTCCTTGTGTCTATCTCTTTGGAGACGGTTGGCGGTTGAGACAAGAACAACTGATGAGGGAAGGGGATTCTGAACATGCCGCCCAGCTTTGTGCTTTTATAGGCATAGGAAATTCCGATCAAGATATGCAACAATTAGATCTCAACAATGGCAAACAGTATTGTGCAGCCAAAACCCTCTATATATCCGATTCAGATAAACGAAAACATTTTATGCTTAGTGTCAAAATGTTTTATGGCAACGGGCATGACATAGGAGTATTCCACAGTAAAAGGATTAAAGTTATTTCAAAACCCTCCAAGAAGAAGCAGTCATTAAAGAATGCAGATCTTTGTATAGCTAGTGGTACTAAAGTAGCCCTATTTAATAGGTTAAGATCGCAAACAGTTAGTACAAGATATCTTCATGTTGAAAACGGTAACTTCCATGCGAGTTCTACTCAGTGGGGTGCCTTTACGATACATCTACTAGATGATGATGAGAGCGAAAGTGAAGAGTTTAATGTTAGAGACGGTTATGTACATTATGGTAGTACTGTTAAATTAGTGTGTTCTGTAACAGGTATGGCTCTTCCTAGACTGATTATTAGGAAAGTCGATAAACAGATGGCACTTTTAGAAGCAGACGACCCAGTCTCTCAACTTCACAAGTGTGCTTTCTACATGAAGGACACAGAGCGAATGTACCTGTGTCTGTCTCAAGAGAGAATTATTCAGTTCCAAGCAACTCCCTGTCCTAAGGAACCTAACAAAGAAATGATCAATGATGGAGCTTGTTGGACTATTATAAGCACAGATAAAGCTGAGTACCAATTTTACGAGGGTATGGGACCAGTTAGAAGTCCAGTGACACCTGTTCCTGTTGTTCATAGCTTACATTTAAACGGAGGAGGAGATGTGGCCATGTTAGAATTATCTGGAGAGAATTTCACTCCTAATCTTCAAGTTTGGTTTGGGGACGTCGAAGCTGAAACTATGTACAGATGTCAGGAAAGCATGCTTTGTGTGGTGCCCGATATTTCTTCCTTTCGAGGTGAGTGGTTGTGGGTTCGTCAGCCTACTCAAGTACCTGTGTCCTTAGTTAGGAATGATGGAATTATTTATGCGACTGGATTAACGTTTACATACACCCCTGAACCTGGACCACGTCCTCACTGCCCTCCTGCTGACGACATCATGAGACACACTACTCCACAACACGACCGTCTTCCACCAATTACCGATGTACCCTGGAACCAGCCTTTATAAACAAAAGATCTTAATCTTCTCTGACACTACTCTCGATTTGTCAAGGTAACGTGTATACAATCTCTAACATATCGTACGAATCTCTCGAATTTAACAAAGATCACCTATAGAACAGTAGTTATTTAGTTTAAAGAACTTCAAAAGTTCTTATAAACTTTTGAATTAGAGAACTCATTATTTTTTATCCTTAGAATTTAATTTATTAACATCGAAACTCTGTTGATTTAATTTGAAAGCTCAATTTTACCACTTTTGAATAATTATAAATACACTGATAAATGCAGGAGATTTATACATATACGATAAAGCTACTTTTATCAAATTGTTGAGTTCTATAACATTTCTTGTATCCTTGAGCTGCAAACAGAAGTTGAATAAACATGCAATAAGTTTTTTTTTGCATACAATTGATAATTAACAAACGGAAGTGGTGAATAATTAATGTAGATTAATAGTATTTTAGTTTTTAACGATAGGCATTATAAATTGATAATATTATTTAAAAAGTAATGATAATGAGCGAAATGATAAATAATATAATATACCTCTTTATTTGTTAATGAGGTAATTTTAAGTTAAAATATATAATAAAGATATTTATTATTTTTATTTGTTAAAATTATCCTGCACTAATGCTTTGATTTTTTTTCTTTTTTTCAAGAAATATATTTCTTTTTTTCTTTTATTTTAGACTTGTTCTTCACACTAATTCACATTACAATCTTAGTGTATTAAACTCTCTTTTCAAATATATGGTTTTACAGTCATTTACTATCTTACTGTAGGATTAGAATTAGAGTTAATTCTGAAGCCACTAAATGATTATTCAGTGGCATTTTAGTTCGTCTGACCTGGATATAAAAATCTGGGGCTCTTATTGGCTTACCTCCCGATTTTTTGGATTTGCCCATGCTGTCAGAATTAACTCTATTTTTAATCCAACTGTGCATGTGATTAGATCAGAGTGATTCCTTAATTTTCAAAAGTATTTGGACAATCCCATTATCAGCAAAATAAATATTATAATCGCAAGTTATCCAGTTATCAAATGACAGAGATCATGATCTCCGCATCTAAGCAAATGTTAAAGGTTATTCCTCCTAATTCCTTAACCCTGATAATTTTATGCCGAGTTTAAAAATCATTTTAGTCATCTTTAGATAGAGTAAGGTAGGAGAGTAAGGATCAAAGATTTCATTTAACTAACATGCAACATATATAGTAGAGTAGAGAGACATATATAGTGGGTTACTTAACCGGATAGTTTGATATATTAATTAAAATTAAGCAAGAAATATGGTTGTCTTTTATCAATCCAAAATAGAAGATCTGTTTAGTGGTGTGTGGATGGCTTGGTTTAGTTTCATGATGGAGTTAAAAGGTGTTTCTTTGATGATCGTGTCGCTGTTGTTTTGTTAGTTCTTTCCTTGAGCTGGGGGCATCTTTAGCTTTTTTAAAGTAAATATTGCTTTATCAAGTAGATCTTTAAACACCACATTTTTTCCCTAAAAAGCTCACAGCCAAAGTAGAAAGTCAGAACAACGAACTAGTGAGACATAGTTACCATAGACCTTGAACGTTATCATGAAACCAACCCCGGAAGTCTACAACACACTAAATAGATGGTTTATCGCACTCATCACTGGAAGACCATGACATTTGACTTTTTTTTAAATATAGCAAAACCCTTTGTTTTTATAAACCCAACTGACTTAATAGCTTCAAATGCCAGCCAAAGGAAATGTCTAAAATTTGAGTGTTGCAAACATTTCTATAATTTTTTGTATGAAAATACAACAAATCAAAGCTTTAGTGATAGGATTACTTTCTTGATCTTATAATCTCGTCAATTAAAATACTTTTTACTAATAATTAATTTGACGTATATACCCACCGAATTAGTTTTAAAACAATTATAACACTTTTATATAGTGTTACTTAGTTTTTAAGTTTTATTTTATTTTTGTATATTTTATTTCTTCTTTTCTAACACCAGTACCACCCTTTGCATGTACTCTATCTGTAAATATTCTTCATTTAAAGTTTTATTTATTTAATTTTTAGTGTTCTTTTTTTTAACTAAGAGAACTAATATATTAGGATTAATGAAATATCAAAAGCTACGAAATGTATTAAGGATCCAATTACTGTTTTCATCCACTGATCAAAAAGATTAGTTACACACTTAAGATTAGAAGTAAATTTACGAAGTAACATTAAATATTCACTTATGATTTAAGGGGCCGTTTAAAATATCATCAGTTACACAAGGGATTACGGTCCATTTACAAGGAATTATCAGTTTTCCTCTCAGGTTTTAAAAGGTTTGAATATTGAATTCTATTGGATCTTTAATCCTGATTTTTACATACTTTCACACTCTTATTTTCCCCCTTTCTTCTCTTTCTGCACCTTCTTTATTTCTTTTCTTTTCAATGTGCCACATTTATTATTTACTTATTCTATTTCATCTTTTTTTTAATCTTAACTAATTACGTAATATTTAGCTTTTGTTTATTTTAATGCTAACAAACCAAAGAATTTTCTTCTTTTTTAAAATTTTATATTTATAATTCTACTTTTTCATAATGAAAATTAATTTTGTTTTTATTAAAACAATAATGAATTCCAATGGTACGTTAAATTGTGAAGTACCTATGTTTAAAAAAATTAAATAAAACAACCAAAGTTTGCATGTAAATTATTTTTTTAACTGTACATAATGTCAACAATCACATTTTTAATAAAT
This sequence comes from Gerris buenoi, assembly GCA_001010745.2. Classification (NCBI taxonomy): domain Eukaryota; kingdom Metazoa; phylum Arthropoda; class Insecta; order Hemiptera; family Gerridae; genus Gerris; species Gerris buenoi. The sequence continues at coordinate 130,959 of KZ652915.1, forward strand.
TTATTGATAAATTAATAAAAATGAATTATTTTTAATCTGTAGAATATTGTATATAGAGATACTGTGACAATAGATTATAATAATAGAAGTATAATAATGGTATTAGGATATATTTTGTAAAAATAAAAACTAACTAAAAAGTGTATAGTCAAAATTATTTTATTAGGTAAAAATATTATATGCTGAATTTATTTTAACGGAAAAAATATAGAGCTACTTAATTTATAATTTAAGCATGTAAACTGCCAAATAATTAAATGAATATAACTCCTAGTTAATGCGTCTGTCCTAGAGTAATGTGTCAATAAAATTGTGTATTAGAATGAGAAATTACTCGCTTTTTTTCCATTTTATGTTTCCCCCTATTTAAATAACATTTTATGATTTCCTGCACTTTTTTGGAGCTTTGTCATTTTGATCTTGCAGGTTTTCAGAAATTAAATTTATTTTTTTATGTGGAGGAGAGGCCACCTAAGTAACTCTGTTATAAAGAGCAATTCAACAATACTTTCAAATTCAATGCAGTCAAAATATTCCTTGTGGTATTAAGATAAAAGACAGTCGATGAAGATAAAGGTTTAAATTCTTCATTAGGTTTCTCTTAAACCTAAGTTAGATTTAAAGTATACATAATCTATTCCATCCCTTTAAAATGTCCACTGATAAATCAAATAAAGAGGCAATAATCTTCAGTGTTCGCGAGAAAAAAGAAGAAATCCTCAAATTTTATAAGAAAAGTTGAAGTAAAATAATCACATTTAAGATTTAATCTTTCATTTCAACTTTTTTACTACCTATTTCTTTATCCATCTGAACTGAAGATGAACATCTATTTTTAAAAGACGGGTTTTCACAATAAAGTTTTTCTTGTTGAAGAAATTACAGTATTTACGAATAAAACTCAATTTATCAGTATATTGTACAGAAACAAACACTCCAGTTAATATTTAATATTGAATGGTTACTACATATATTTCAACAACTAGTTTGGCAACTTATGCACAATTAACTAAAGTAAGAACAGTCATATTTCATTAGTAGAAAATGCAGATTGCGAGATATTAAATAAGTGTGAAGTTGTTACTTATCTCATTTTGGAACTAACTAGGGTATCAAAGTCAAATTATATTATCCTAAAAAAAAGTGGTTTAACTACACTTTTAACTTTTATTATAATCCATTGTATCTTGATTTACTATTAAAAAGATCTAAAATATACTAATTGCCTAATATATACATTTCTATATTAAATTTAAATACTTAGAAAGGCCTTTAAAACTATTCTGATAATGTTTTTATTGCTTGCTAAATTAATATGTAAATCTTAATGTTAAAGCTTATTAAAATATCATTGTGCATATTGTACAGAGCTCTATATTTTGTCCACATTAACTTCATGTGGTAAGGAGTTATTTTTTTAGATTATATTTTTATATTGCTCAAGAAAAAAATTGTTTCTATTTATTAATTTTTGTAAAAAGGTTTTTGTCTGTATCTGTTTCAAATTAAAAATTCCATTTTTTAATTTTCTTTTTTGTACAATAATTTTATTTTAAAGACTTGCTGGTCAATGTATATCGGATACTATAGGATATATATATACCTTATAAAACTCCTGTAAATATTGTTTAAAAGTATTTTTAAAGTAATGTAAATAACTTTATTTATTTATCGTGATAATGATTTTTTTAAAGTTTAATTTATAACAAAATATTTTTATTTTACCTTGTATTTTTGGTAATAGGTGAAAATAATGTTTAGTTTTGGTAAGGAGTTTATTTATTATTATGAAAATGTTTCTCAGTTTGTTTTTTTCAATAATAATCCAATCCAATATAATTGTGTAAATTTTATGTAAATAAGTGTAGGCTTTGTAGAAAACACTAGAAGAACGATGTACATAATTATTCATTTTGTATTTATACATATATATTTTTTTAATATTTTGTAATAATTATTTTTTGTAAGTTGTCAAATCAAATTTAGATTCTATTTATTCTAATCGGCCATTTTTTATTTTTATTTTTTTCTTATTATATTTAAGATGCTATCCAGAAAAAATAATATAAGAAGATTCATAAGTAAGGGCTCTTTTTAGCGATGTTGCTGATAGACAATGAAGTTGAAGTTTATTTGTCTTTAGTTATTTTTATATTTTCTACTCTTATTAAAAATAGATGTTCCTACTACAGAAAGCATCTTTAGGGTAGGGTATTGACTTCAAGTGTAAAACTGAAATGACTACTGGAGAGATAAGCTGGCGTTAAAGATTTTATGAAGATTCCTTTGGTGGCTATTGTATTTGCATGACTACTAATTAGCAGTGGTGCCTACTGATGGTAGCAAGTACGAGTATCCAAAGAAATAAAAAAAAAAAAAAAAATAGAAAGTATGGATTTATGCTCTCTAGGTCTTTGTTTAACTACTTAGTATAATGTTAACCCTACTAGGTCAGTTACTTATAGTTCAGAACATACACTATACAAGGGTCACTCTCAGTTATTGGTCATTCCAGGGATATTTTTTAATTTTTATTTAATACAACCTAAACCAATAAGTAGGTTATTAATTTACAGCTTATTTCTCTGATCTGTTCAGTTTGTTACCTTACCCTAAAAATGTTTCCAGCAGTCAAAGAACTGAGGAAGCCTACTTGTAAGATTATTCTATACTTAAGTTTGTTATGTTATATCAATCACTCTTAGTATTCCTCTCAACTCCACTAAGGCATCTCTTTCACCATCACAGCCCTTGAAAAAAAAATGCTACAAGCCATAGCTCATTATTCTTTTTCATACAGTGTTAATATAAATGAGAGGGTATGTTAGCGAGATGCTGTCAAATAAAACACAGTGTGTAGGTTTATGCTAACGTTTCGCTAAATTTATTAGCATCATCAGAGCAAGAAAACTAAGTTTAAATAAAAATAATACAAAAAGGTCGAGGTTGACTCTACGACATGTTATAAAGGAATAAATGGAAGTGTAGATGAAAATCTAGATAAACCAAGATTTGTGCCCAAGAACCTAACAAGTTCCAACGTATTTTCTTTGAAATGTACTACGTTTCCAAAATTCCTAACACCATAAATTTCAGAACCGACACCAGCAATCTAAGTAACAGTTATACAAATTTAATTAATCATTTCTAGTACAATATTGTTTTTTGTTAGTTTTCATTATTTTTTTTTAATCTATGTTCTTCACGTACCTAAGTACTTTTTCATAATAGTATTCCTAGCTTTAGTTAGTTTTTCAAAGTAATCTTGTTCCGCTAATCCGCTTACCTGAACACCTTACCCTTTACTAGTTTTGTCTGCCATTTATCAGTATGAAACTGACAAAAATTATATAGCTGTCACAAATCCTAAGATAAAAAGACGCCTTTGTGCCAAATTTGTTTAAATTGATCAATTTTTACGCCAGTTATTGTTGACAAACATGCACACACACAAACTTTTTTAAGTCCAAGTGTATGAAATGAAGAACTCGTTATGCTCGTTCGATTATTATTTATTAAAATTTTTGTAGCTGATTCATTATAATGTGTTTTATCAATTGAATGAATGTGTTTTAAACTAAATAAACTAAGCATCATTTGACTCTACTAATGTTAAGCAAACTTACTGTTATAAATAATGAATATTAAGACAATAGTTCAAGACGATGTATCATAGTTGAAAATGATGAGTATCTACAAATAGTATGTGGAATAGAGAGGGAGACTATATTATGTAGTATGGTGAAATGGTGTGTCTAGATATCCTACAGTTTAATTAAAATCAATATATTAATAGAATGTAAGACATTGTTTAAAGAAAAATAAATACATAGATCTGATTTAATAGGTTAAGTTATTTTTATCACATCCTAGCTGTGTCATAGTAAAGTTTTACTAAAAAAAAAAAGGTATTGGAAAAAAATACAAAACAAATCTGTTTCATTAAACATATGAAGGCAGTGTCTTTTTCTGTCCCTAAATTCCAATTTTAAACTCATGTTTGTGCACAAACGTGTGGAGGGATAGCACTGCTCGATTAACTTAGCCTCAGATTTGAGATTATCATTCATTGTCTATTATGAAAAATATCCAAATTAATCTTTAAAATAATGATAGAGATTATATATTTTGGTTAGATATATTTAAAATTATCTATCTTTATATGTATATAGATAAATTACATTTATTTTTTTAATTTATACAATATGAGCCCTTACTTGTAAAGCAATCTATGTAGAGAAAAATTTATTTTTTTGTGATATTGCCAAAGGAACTACGCCATGTATAGATTATTTTTTTCTTTTTTAAAATTTTCGTATTTTTTAATTTTTAAAGAATAATACTCATTAAATTTTATAATTTGTAATCTGTAGCTCTTTTGGGGACCATTCTGTGAATATGAAATAAATAAAAATTGAAAAAAAAATATATATAAATAAATACGCGATTCATGAACATTTGTAATAAATAAGTAAGGCACGCTTCTAGTAAGTACGTGAAGTGATAATCACCGGTTTATGTACGATTAAGTTAAAATTATTAAACCATATTGGCCGCCATATTGAAAATATNTATTAATAAACGAAAAAATTAATCAATCACTTTGTACTAAATCAGATTAAATAGATATGTTTTTTATTTTTAATTAGTTTTTTATTTATTATTATTTTTTATTTGCGGCTTATGGTTTTATATTTTATTTGTTGTCCTTCATTATACAGTCATTTATGGAGAATAAAAGGAGAATGACACATGAATGAAGACGGAGTTCCAACAAGACGGAATCACAAATCAATTTCCAACTGAGTAATTTTCACGCATGCGCATTATGACAATCACGGACTAATCGGAAACTGATTCGGAACTGGCAGTTGGAACAAACCTATTATGTTCCCCCTTTTATATCCCAAATTTGACATTAACTTTATTAACAAGTATTCCAAAAAGAGAGAGAAAAAACAACTAAAAAATATTCAAATAATAAATATAAAAACTTAACTAAATTAAATAAAATAAACTAAAATCGCCGTTCCGCGACAGAGGGTATAGATTATTAAAACCAACCTACGGAAGAAGGTATCTTCTAACTGTTGAAATTAAAGATAATGTCTTTTACTTTAGGAACAGGGTTCTATCTTCTGAAAAAAACAGGGTCAGAGATTTTGTGAACATTCATTCTAAGTTGCTAACAACGCTTGTATTGAGCATTCTAATTGAGAATAATACAAGAAATAGGTTCTAAATGTACTGCAGTTGCAGTATCCTCAGCCTTAATAGTCATGCTTTAAAAGCCTATAATGCAGTTTCTGAGAGTAGCTCAAAGTTTGAGAGTAGAAATGTGTTAAAGTTGTTTCACCAATTTTTACTATTTTTATGTTTATAAAAGAAATTCTGCCAAATAGTGCGGCACATAATATACTATTATTGGATGAATGATCACATGAATATAAAATCCAACTGTGATTTGATTTGCTGAGGGGTCCCATTTATTTTAGTTTGCAACATTAAATGTGCTTAAAAGATTGAAATTTATATTGGACCAACAGTGATTTCAGTGAAAAATGAATTTCATTAAAAAGGATGGGTAGTTTTTAAGATATGGAAGTTCACAAAAATGTTAAATGATTGACACCAGTCAAAGATAGATTCTGTTAAGGAATTTTTGAATTTAGAGATTAAAAAAATGTTAGTTCTTCACAATGACCATTATGTTATTACATTAACACAGCACAATTAATTTCTAATTAACAACATTATGGTAATATTTGGTAACTGAGTAAATAAATACGCACATCTAGGGAATAATCAGCGTATTGCCTGACCTCAAGAATAATTACAATTTATTTAATAAAAAAAAAATAAATTAATAAATAAAATAAAATAAAACAGGTTTCTTATTGTCATCATCATTTTAGTTAGTAGTTTATTTTAGTTTAGTTAGTATTTATTTACTCAGTTAACAAATATTACCATAATGTTATCTAAATACCACAAAATCTCCATCAAAACTATTAATGAATTACTCTAATTAACAAGTTTGGCCCTTGCTTTTATTTTTAATATTGAGGTAATTTAAGATAGACATTTTCTATAGGCTTTTTAATATATAAGTCTACTGATTATCTACAATTTACTAAGAAATAAGGGCTCTTGTTAAAATGTTACTTTTAAATATTTCAATTTAATAATAACGAATATAGAAACAGGCAAACAAATTGCAACAGTTGAAATCTAAACAATGATAACAACGTTGTTGACAATAAGCCTGTGTTTGAGGTTCCCATGCCCTTTACACAATAAGGAAGTAATGACCTAAGAATAATTACATATTCACATAATTAAACACCTCGTAATATTATCATCATCACTATTGAATAATATATTAAAGAGATCTGGAATGTAGACATGCAAAAATCCTATAGATATACTTTTTTAAATAGCTGTTCGAAATAAATTATTTATAAAGATAATAATTAATTTAAATTAAATAAACTAAATTTACATTCACGTCAAGTCAATAGAATGCAATTAATGTATTAGGATAAGAAATTCAGTTGTAAGCTGAACGTATTTCTAAATTATAAAATAAGTTTAGTTTGCAGTTGACCTTTTTAAATTATAGAAATAAAAATGTATTAAATTGTAGGAATAAATCTAAATTGCTCTATCTTCATTTATTTCATGAGACAATTTTTTTTTTTTTTTTTTTTTTTTTTTTTTTTTTAGTAAAATCAATAGCGATATCTACGAAGTTGAAAAGTTGGACCGAGACAAACTTTCTCATATCCAAGAATTACTTAGCCCAGTGTTTCCATTTATTAGTTTTTGTAGATATTAATTATTATTGAACAGTTTATCAAAATAACTCCTTGGCGGGGAATCGAACCAGGCCTCTCTCCGTCTGGGTTTAAAGCTATTTTCTCAGAAACTAGATTTTCCTGGTAAATCGAGTTATATGGTTAGATTCGTTCTTAGATTTTAGAATGTCAAAACTGTTTTTCAAAAATAATTTTTGTCAACATTTGTGTAGAATATGTTTTGTGTCGACACAGAGTAGAGACAAATATTTTTTAAAAACCACTTTTTGGGCTCAGAGAACCTCAAAACGTGTAAATTCATCGAAATTGAATCCCCTCCAACCTCACCTCACAATACCATCACAAATACCAATCAAAATACTTTCTCATGAGAAAGTATAAAATTGCTGTAACTATTAAATCAGTTCTAAACGTTAAAGTTGTAAAAGCAGGCTAGTAAAATTTCAACTTTATACAAGCAGAAGATTTTGTGTGTAGTGAAGTCATACATTTATATCAATGAGAATTAAAAAGATGTGTGAGTTAGTAGAAATAAAAGCCGGTTCCTCTACCCCAACCATACTCTTTAACTATCAAATCAACATAATAATCATAGAATAGGTGTAGTTCAATAACCAAACAACGTCTTCACACAAAATAATTGTATTTGTAACAATTTGACCGGTTTCGGCTGTTCTAAAGCAGCCTCCTTCAGATAATCTTGACTTGATGTTACTGTATTGACTTCATAAATACAAGTCACTTGTATTTATGATGTATATTTATGTATATGTAAATATAAATTTATGTATATAGTCCAGTCATTTTAGGTTTTCTGTTCCAAAAAAATAGAAGCCAATTTTTTTTTTTTCTTTGATCGCTTCATTTTGGCCTTCTGAACAACATATCCAAAATCGGCAACGAGATCGTTGTCGCGTTAAAAGTTATTCAAGGGCAAAGGTCAACAAATTCGGTTATTTGTGAATAGCTCGTTTACAATGGCTCGGACACCAATCTAGGTGGTTATAAAAATTAAAGATCACAAAATTTCCCACAAAAAAAGGTTCTATTCAATTATTACGTACAATGGACGGTTTACGGATTATAGGACGAAGAATATCTATGAATATTTAATATCCGTCGCCGTATCACTTTTTACGTATTTTTACGAATATCTCGCTTCCTATAGCTCGGAGACAAAATAAGGATCAAAACAAAATTAAAGATTATTAAATTCCCTACAGAAAAGGTCAAATTCATTTTTTACGTACAACGAACGGTTTACCAAAAACCTAGCTTATTGTAACTTGCATAGTGTTTGTTTTTGCATGACTTTTTTCGTATTTTTGTGAATATCTCGTTTCCTCTGGCTCGGAGACAAATTTATGATCAGATCAAAAATGATGAATATAAAATTCCTCATAAGAATTGTTATTTTCATTTTTTACGTACAACGAACCGTTTATGTAATAAAGTGCTCCGAAGTTTCTGCAAAATGCGTATAAACGACCAATAAGTTTGGCTTTTCATCGAGGCAGCTCCACGGTGGGGACGTTATTCTATACCTGTGAGCGGCATTTCAAGTTTGTGTGGACATAATTTAAAAATATTCGTTTCTAGGCAGTGGTGGCAGCGCGGGGGGGCCCCGGGGATCTGGGAGCTCCTGGAAGGGAAAAAGAGGGGCCCCCTCTAAAAGTTTGCGGGGAGGCCCCCAATATCTTACCGCCGCCACTGTTTCTAGGGTTTTATATTTTACAAATATATTTTACAAAGGTTATTGTTACTGCGACAAGCGAAATGGAGAACCATTTTTTGATGTGTAACGAACTTGTCAAAATCGTTCTCACAGTGAATGTGGACCGCGGTATGCAAAATACGGAAGGAAAAAAGTTTTAAAAGAGGTGATGAACTTATAGGGCATTTAACTGTGTTAACGCTGTAACAGTTCATGTCGAGTGTGAAAAGTCTAATAGTCTTATTACATCGCAATGCAGTCCTTCACGTAAAAAAAGAACATTTGATTTAAATTTTGTTTAATTGTTTTGTACTGTACCAGGCAGAGATGAGGTTGCGAGGAAGAAAAGAGAGAGAAAAAAAACAAAAAAAAAACGGTGTCTTTGAATGTAGATGAACTTGCATTACAAATGCCATCTTTTTTTTTTTTTTCTGGAGCTTTTCTTTGGAGCTGCCTCGAGGAAAAGCCAAACTTATTGGTCGTTGATACGCATTTTGCAGAAACTTCGGAGCACTTTATTACATAAACGGTTCGTTGTACGTAAAAAATGAAAATAACAATTCTTATGAGGAATTTTATA
>KZ652916.1:24036-45083 GCA_001010745.2 Gerris buenoi
AAATTTTTAAGTGCATCCTAACGGGAGATATCATCTGGAGTGATACATATATGCATATATACATACATACATATATTTTTTAATAATAATGACAATATTAATAGTAATAATGTCATGGGTATTTCTTGTGAGCACGATAGCTCTCGAACGAATTGATGTATCAAAATTAAAATTGCACCGAAAATCAAGCTCGTTGAGACGAGGATCCCCTCTAAAAATAGGATATTTATGTCGTCATTTACCCCTCCAGATGAGTCAGCAAAGATTTAAAAAAATACAAAAAATCAAATGAGGTATCGCTTCTTATGTTTTTTGGGGTCCTCAATTCAAAAAATGAGTTACTACAGTAATTCAAACAATATTTTAATAATAATGACAATAGTAATAGTAATCTTTTTTTGGTGATCTCTTGTAAGCACGATAGCTCTCGAACGAATTGACGTATCAAAATGAAAATTTCACCAAAAAATCAGGATCGTTGAGACGAGGATCTCTATTGAAATTATTGAGATCTCTATTGAGATGAACCCCTCCAGATGAGTCAGCAAAGATTTAAAATAATCCTACCACGGGTTTCCGCAAGCCGAGCGAATTTCCATTGGAAAATTGTAGTTCAATGTTGTGTATAGTTATTTCATAACTATACCATGGCGTGAGTTATTTTTAATTTAAGAAAATTTATTTAGAATATTGCTTAGTTAAAAAAAATTCTAGTAGTTATGAAAGAAGTTTCAACTACACGGCATTGAACTACAAATTTCCAATGGAAATTCGCTCGGCTTGCGGAAACCCGCGGTAGGATTATTTTTTAAATTTTCAGAAATAAAACTTTTTGAATTTGGTAAGTGTTTCTTATCTGTCAAATATCTTTATGAATTATTAAAAACAGCATTTTTCTTTTTTTAAGAATGTGTGATAACAATAAAAGTTCAGAAAGTTGAATTTTTATCTACTTCTCATACCATTTACTTGTTATACCTCTTTCATTATGTTTAATGATTGTAACATCTAAATAATTGAGGGAATTATGTGTTAATATTTCTTTATTGAATTTTACTTAGTGGTGAGTTGAAGTAAATTCCTCTTAGATTGACTGACATTCTACCTCCCATTGGTAAACCTTGCAATACTCCATATATTTTTTTATTTACTGAGAAATAATAATTGTTATTACAGCAAAATTTAATAATTTCTAAATAGGTACTTTTACATTTATTTCTTCATTTTATTTTATTTTATTTTTTTTTTACTTTTTTATTTTTACAAAATATACTAATAAATATGAAGGGGACAGCAATAGGAAATAGACAACTGTTAACAATAATTCATCATTAAAAACAATTCATCATTTTTTAATAGATTCAGTGCCTAAAAAATTTAAACATGAAAAAAGTTAGGCCTAAACTTCCTTTTAGGTACCACATTTTTTTAAAATTTATCTTGATTGAGATTTTATTGTCAACTAAACAAATGAAATCTTATGTTAGGTATTCCAATGTTATTACATATTATTTACTAAAATAAAAAAATATACTATTCAAAAATATTATTTTTATACCTCAATAATCATTTTAATAATACAGTATATTAAAGGTAAATTTTAGTTATTAGATATTATTCTAATTAGCAAATTATTTATATTAGAGTTAATAATTAATATAAAGAGGAAAATAATTTGAATATTGTAATATTCATTTAACCAAATTGTTACTGTGAAACAATTTCCAGTCCAGAAATTATGAGTGACAGCAAGTTCACTGAACAGTTTAAATTAATAAAATCCTCAACATTTTCTTCAAGCATGATGGATTTAGCGAAACTTTCCTCAAACTTTGAAGCACAACTTCACAACCTTTCTTTACCTTTTTTTATATATATAATTTAATATTAATGTATTTTTAAGACAATTTTACGTTTCTCTGTTAATTTTTAATGCGGACTTATTGGAAAATAGAGATTTGGAGTCTTTTATATTCGTTAAAACCGAAACCCCTAATGAAAAATAATCCGTCATTAGAGTCTTCGGATTTCTTGTTTTGTATACTTAAAATTTATTTAATTATTATATTTCAATTTCCCTGTTGTAAATTGTACTTTTATTTTTTTAAAAGTTATTTTAACACATATTATATGGTTAGTTAATATAAAGTAATAAAAGGCAATAATAGATTCTAAGGCATCGGGACTACGATATGAGCGGTGAGTGGCAGAGAAGTGGCGCTGAGGACTTAGGTATATGTTTGTATTGAGTACAATGGAAGTAGAGGACGCCCGGCTACGACAAGTTCTAGTGTCCGAGTGAATTATGTTGATGCTTGCCGCTCAGCTCAGACATTAATTTTCGCTCACCGCTCAGTTGTGACATTTTCATGTATTTATTTTGGCACATAACTCGAAAAGCGTTACCAAAAAACGACAGCAAAAATCGTTACATGAAAATGTCTCACTGTCAAGAAGTTTTTTTTTTCAGTAGATTAGGAACTCCCGTCAAGTAAACATGGCAGAAAACTATGAAAAATACCGCCAGCTTAATATTTTCGCTCTTAGCAATCGCCGCTTAACGCTGTACCGCTCTGGCGCTCGTATTGTACCCGAGCCCTAATAGTTTCTTTCTATCGTAGTAGGTTGCTTGTTCAAATACTCCCTTAAAATCCCCTAAAGAGTTCATTATCAAACTTATCTATTGAGTTTGTTTGTATGGAACTAAATTTTTAAATATCAAGCTTAGAAATGTGTGTAGTTAATTTAAATTTTCTGCTGAATAAACGACAGCAATGCAGAAATGATCATTTTCTCGCGAAAATACAAATAATTTCTCATTTATTGAATAATTCCTGGGATTCACTATTCCAATAAAGGAAGCATCAGAGAAGTTTTCATTAAGGAACATTTTTCCACCACTAAACCTTTTGTTAAGGATATTAATAAAGAATACCTACTTAATAATACCCTTAGGCTCTGATGACAACTTTTAGAACCTCAAACTTGAAAACATTGTTTATATTAGATGTACTATTGTCTTTCTGAGGGCTGCAATCTTTCTTCCTTCAAAACTGTATATTTTTTGTTCCTTTGGGGATGGCTAATTATACCACTGTTAACTCCCGCTCCTTTAGGCCATTATAATTGAGGGTATTATTATTGAAATAAGGGAAATTAAAACTGTTCTAAAAGGGTCTTTACCCAGCGCAATTTTTTATAATGGCTCCTTTTTTTTTGGTTTTAGATTAAAATTTTAATTTAGGAATAAAGTAGTAAAAAGAAAAGGGAAATTTTAAAGTGTAAATGTATAATTAAATTTGTTAACTTAAGTATTTTCATAAAAGTGACAATTATTATATTTTTTCAACAATTTATTTTATTTTTATGTACTAGAAATTCTAACACTAAAACCATATTTTTTTCCCCCTTAGGTGTGTGACAAGATGTTGTTAATTTGGCATTGTTAGCGTATCGAAAGGGTATCTGAAAGGTATAAAGTCTGACAATTATTGTTGACTACATATCGTATTCTGATTACTTAGACAACATCTTCACTATACCAGCAGATTAGGCCTCCTCTTTAACCTTTGTTTAGTGGCTAGAGCTAGCTTGTTTGCTTATCTGTTCTTCGTTGCCTTTGTCATAGCTGAAGGAAATGTTAATAAATCCAATTATTGGACTACATAATACATAGAGATGACCCACCCGTTGATGATGCAAAACGTTAAGATATATGATGAGATAAATTGGTAAAATAGTTTTTGTCATTAATGCCTTGATCATTTTTTCCATAGGGTCATTTCTGGTGATATACGTCATCTTAGTCGGTATTTTTTTTTTTTGAAAAATTATTCAACCATATTAAAGCCTTGATTACACGTACCGAGTTAAGTGGCGAGACAGCAATTTGTCACTCGGCCGTGAAAGTAGTTTGGGCGAGTGAGTGTTTACACGTATTTTCTCTAAATTTATTTTTGTTGCGAGTAAGTTCACTTTCGACCAACAAGGCTCGGGTGCGCGCGTATTAAAACGAGAGCGAGTATTGTTCAGACGTGCCGAGCAGCCTAGCGAGTCATTGCCGGTAGGGTGGGGGTCGACCACTCGGCCGAGTGACTGTCTCGCCATTTTACTCAGCCGAGCGCTCGGTTGAGTACTCGGTGAAGTGTTTATATACCTACCGAGCACTCGGCTGAGTATACTGTCTCGCCACTCTACTCGGTACGTCTAATCAAGGCTTAAGCATAAGCAAACTAGTTGGTTGTTCGTCAAGATGTTCTTCAGTATCGTTGAACATTCGCCTGCATCGCTCTGCGGTGTAGGTGAACAATTGATAATAGTTATAACGAATATCATCCGATTTTGGCTGTCAGTAGAGTCTCGCTAATCCGGGCCCCGATAGTCCGGACATCCTTATAATCCGGATGGGCCAAAAACGATGTAAATTTTGGAACTAAAGTCTATTCAGATTTATTAATTGTTGAGATTATCGGGCTTTTATTGTCTATTACCATTTATAAAATTGTTCCTAGTATAGTTTACTGGTGTACATTCCAACGTTCGAAACGACGAATACCCGGTATTTCTTTTAAAAATAAACAGATTTAGAATAATTATGAATAAGTAAGAACATCGATAAATCTGTTTCGGTTCCATAGAAATGTAGGGCTGAGCTGAAGATATTATAAAGGTAGTATATTCCAGGAAATACAATTTATAAGACTGAGATGAGGAGAGGATTTTAAGAAACACTTAGCGGTGGTTTAACGGAGTTCCGTGAAATTTCGCCAAGCCGCCAGTGTATAATGTCACTCAATAAATTTTAATTTTGATAAATTAATGTTACAGTGCATTTATTATTTATGTAAACCAATTTCACACCTGTATATCAAATATATAATTTTCTTAGATTTATTTCACAGTGATTGACGTTATAAACATTCTTGGTAACCATTCTTCTTGTTGTTGGAAATTAAAAATTCAACATTTTAGCTTAATTAGTTGGATTTGTGAAATGCAGAAAGTCCCGCAATTTTTACCATTTTTTTATCTTTCCTAGTTTTTTTTTTTATAAATTTAAATTATTATTATTTAAATGATAACACATGAATACACAATACTACTATGATTATATTACATATGATTATATACATACACTGATTTTTCTTTTACAATACTTATAATAAGTAAAATAAATAGCCCGACAATAATATAAAGAGTGTTAGATTTGAGGCTATTAAACAACAAAAATTCTGTTTTGACTAAAATAACAAGTAGCGTTTAGAGACTTCCAAAACGCAAATAAAAAACAGTTACCCCACTTGTGTTTGCAGTTTGGTTTACCCTCGCAAATATAGAACCCTTCGGTCTCTCATCATTAAAAGATTATTTTGTTTATCACTCATGCTTCCTTAAAATTATATATTGTATATAACAAAAGAAGAAATCTTTTTACAGGTAATTTTATCGATAAGTTAAGCAGTATCTCATTACATAAAAATTTACTTACTTTTAGATCTTTTTATACTTACTTATAAGGTCTTTTATAAATTTTATAACTGAACATACTTGGCATACATGTTCACAAAAATCATACTCCGAGGTGAAATCGAAAAAATGAATTTTAGTTCCAAATTTAGGGGGGCTACCCCCGAAAACTCTGAAAACGGTTTCGACGATTTTAATTACAAATTCCGAAATTTAGTTCATTTAATTATCTAAACGCGGTCGGAGAGAGGTCGGGTTCGATTCCCGGCGTAGGAAAAAAAGTTTTTTTTTTATAAATTTGGATAAAATGTTCAATAATAAATGTAAATTATTAAATCTACGTAGGAAAATCCGAAAACTAATACATTAAAAACATTAGGCTAATTAATTATGTACTCGTATGTGAGAAAGTTTGTCTCATTTGTCTTGACCGATTTTTACCTTTATTTAGTGATTAAGTGAAAGAGGGTAAAATTTAAAAGTTCAACAAAATACAGATTGACATGAAATTTTGTTACACCATTTTCTTGCTTTATTATTTTGCTTTCAAGTTTACCGAAGGTATCGGAAGCCAAGTAATGGATCTGTTCAACATTGTTGTGATCAAACATACATCTTAAAAACTACTCTTTAGATTTTAATGACATTTGGGTGGTAGGGAAGGTAATTAATTAAGCATAATTAATGTCTGAAGCAAGTTAAATTACAAGGCTAGTTCATAGCTCATGGCAGGGTGGTTGGGAGGGCTAGGGTGAAGCTCATGCAGCCGCCTCCACGTAGTAAGTTCTTGTCAAAAATAAGTTGACTTAGTTACGACATTTTGCAAAACCATCATGAAAACTATATAATATGTTTAATTATAGCTAGCAGATTAGTCAACACTTGTTTATTTTAAGTTGTTATCTATCTTTCGTCAGCATTAGGGATGAAGTAATTCTTTTTTTGTACAAATAAGTGAACATTTATGCGTTATTAGAAGACATTATATAAAAAATAACGAAATTTCTAATATACCAGCCACTGCACCCGACTTGAATAGGGTCCGATCGGGCCCAAATTTGTTGATTTATTTGATCTTCCCATTGGCCAGTTTGTATCAAACTGACTTGTTGGATTTCCCGCAAACTTTGTTTATCCACCAACAAACTGTAGGAGTCATAATCACCTATATTTGAAAATATATCCGGCGACACCTTTTTTTAATAACAAAATAGAACATATTAAACCAAAATATAATTATTCAATAAAATATAAAAGTAACTAAGTTATATTTCTGAAAGGGTATTCATTATTTAGAATCAATAATGTTTCGGAAAAGAGATAATAAAATTAAATGAGCGGTAGATAGTAACCAATAACTTTAAAAAAAAGTTTACTATATAATTTATTTAACAAAAACCTTTATCATTGGTAATATAAATTATATACTATAGGCGAGAAATATGTAAATATTCGTAAGCTCCTGGCTAATTAGCAACGCCTTATTTTGTTTTTTTATAATCAATGACCTAATAAAAGAGAAAGGGTGGGTATAACAGGTTATATTGTTGGAAATTAATTACTGATAAAGAATAATAGCTTATTAAATAAATAGGGACCTATGGCTATTGTTTTCCTACAGCTGCGTGTGGTGTACTTTTTTCGGTTTTATTTTATTACCCTATATTTACATTTTTTTTAAAAACCAATATATTTAAAACCATCCTAATTATTTGTTCTTACAATGTACATCCAACTATCTTTAAACATAAGTAAAATAATGCATTTGTTTTTAACTATTTTAATGATTCCCATAACTAAATATTGGAAAACAAACAACGTTAAATAATTATGAATACAGATTAATAACTATCCCTGATGAAACTATGACATGAACCTATGTTCGATCATCTTCAAATGCTTATTTACTCTTCATCCCTAATTTCATTATATGTACTATATTACTGAAATAAACATTGCTTGTAACCAATATGTATTAAATCCAAATACCCCTCACTGACTGACTCACTGACACATCACGACATCTCTGAAACCTCTGGACCTATGACCATGACACTTTGTAGGTGTGTTCCTCTTACCTCCTAAGTCCTCGCTAAGAAATATTTTTTAGAATCCACCATCTTGATTCAAGATGGCGGCCATTTATATACAAAATTTGACAAGACTATTTCTCCGGAACCAATTACACTAGAACATTGAAATTTAGAAGTTAGCTTCCTTATATGAAATTAGTAACTTTTAATAAATGGTTTACCAATCGTGCATTTCGATTAAAGATGGCGGATGTATAGTTTTGTAATATTTCATTCAGGTATTTTGGATATTTGTGAATTATTTTATCAAAGAGGAGGGTAAATAATTGTGATATTCTCGCATAGTAAAATAATTCAAATGTTTCTCGAAGGTATTTTATAAATTTATCAAATTAAAATAAAACTCCGTAGCAAAGCACGGGTTTACAGCTACTTATGATATATTATACATAGTCTTATCTATATAAAGAAAGCATAATAAATCAGAACACGTTTAAAACGTTGCATATTCTAATTATGGATCGGACTAAGTTCAGTTTATGCTTTTCTGTCATGAACAATTTACCTATTTAAGTTTGAAGCAGTAGAAATTTGCCATTTAAGCTAAAGTTTAAGCAACGTTGAAAAACTTGAGGGGAGTTCTAAAACTCAACTAGTATGTTTGCACTTAACTGGAGAGTTTGAAAAGTTTTCCTAAAAGACCCAACACAAATAAGAAGAAATAAAACCAAGTTAAGTTAGTATGTCTTTTCTCTATTTATTTCGTGGAAAATAAAGTCGAGTTTTCCAAGGCAAGTATATGAGTAAGAACAAGGTGTCCAGTATAAGAAAGTTGGCGAAAGTTGTACCAGACAAAGAACCATTGGACTTATAAAAAAAAGAAATCAATGTTCGAGAAAACAGCTTAAAACTTTCACTCTCTCTCGTAAAACATCTCTTGTTGAAACGTCGAATCGTAAAAATTAACTAAAGGCAAGATAGAATCTTCTTGGGTTTTTTGCTCCCTTATTTTTCTTTGAAAATTCCTAGCTACGAAGTTATCACATACATAAGTAAGGCTATGTCAAGTTTTTTTTGTGTGTATTTTTTAGAAGTCTAGGCTTTTCTCTACGGCGGTCAAGTCTAAAGAGTGGAAAAGGGTCAAGATTGAGTTTAGAGTTCGGGGGAGGTCAAGTATAAATAAATAAACTAAAGGAAAGTTCCACATCCTAGCCTTCTAAAATATAAATGGGGAAAAGGCTTAAAGAATAAAGTCAACAAAATGGGAGAATAATTAAGAATAAAGTCAACAAAATGGGAGAATAATTAAGAATAAAGTCAACAAATTGGGAGAATAATTAAGAATAAAGTCAACAAAATTCAAACAACACGTTGTTTTGAACTGATTATGTTACACGATTAAATTTGCCGAATCTGATTTGTACATATTAATTTATTGAACATTATGATTTGACTATTAAATAATTATTATGTTATTTATAATTAGTAAATTCCGCAAAACGGAACTTGTCCGAACAGTCCCGGTTTTATAAAATTAGTTAATGAATTTATCTTAATGTTATCAATATCCCAAGTATTTAAAATTCCAAATATTTATAATGACTTATATTAACTATGATTTATAATTTAACCATGAGTACTATTTTCAATTTAAGGCTTCCTTATTATTACAAGATATACAATGAAACAATAATTCAATTAAGATTACTACTAGTGCTTCTATGATATAAAGAAATATTTTTGATTTCCTCATAAGAACAATATGTATGATCATACAACTGTAGTTTAAATAGAGGATTTTACTATTACTAATATATATANATTTATTTACCAATTTAGGTTTATCAGTAAAATGATAAGGATTAAGTGGCTGAATTTGAACTTACAACTTAGTTTAAATTTAGTAAGTAGCTTTTTTTTTTTTAATAATGATCTTAAAACAGGGTTTTTTAAAGAGCAAAATTCTTTAGAAGAATGAATATGTATAAAAGGCTTTCCTCTAATTCTGATAATACAATGTGGAATCTAGTAGAAAAATAGCCTAATCCTAAAGAGTTCAAAGTCAGCAAAATGAGGTTGAATATTGGTATTGAGACCATTTTCATATGGATTTTTTTTTTTTTAATTAATATAACAAGGGTCTCTGGTTAGACCATGTCTCCTTTAAAATCTAGGGAAATAGTTATCAAAACATCAGACTGCGGGTTTGACTATTTTATTGGCTACTGAGGCTAGGTGCCTCAAATGTACACAGCTTCTATTGTGACTATAGAACAGAAATTCTGTAGAATTAAATGAATATATCTTTGGGTTTCTGGTCAAACTACACTTAAGCCAGGTTTACATGGGTAGAGTTAACAGGAGAGTAGAGTAGCGAGTAAATTGCACTCTACTTCTCAC
Source organism: Gerris buenoi (assembly GCA_001010745.2). Lineage (NCBI taxonomy): Eukaryota > Metazoa > Arthropoda > Insecta > Hemiptera > Gerridae > Gerris > Gerris buenoi. Next base: position 33,936 of record KZ652916.1, read on the forward strand.
TCTACCAACTTGATTTTGGAGCGTTTACACATTATCTAGTAGTAAGTATTGTACACTGAGTGAAAGCTGTTTGTTTACAGTTCTGAACTCTACTTGCTACTTGCTATAAAGACGTTTACACAGGTAGAGTAAACAGGAGAGTAGAGTAGTGAGTAGAGTGAACTCTACTTCCCACTCTACCAATTTTACTAGCTACTCTACTCGCCAGTCTACTATACTGAGCGGTTTCTACGGGTAGAATTACTCTACTTGCCACTCTACTCTCCTGTTTACTCTACCCGTGTAAACCCGGCTTAAGACTAGACGGAGAGGATGAACCACTTGTTTGAATGTAGCAATTAAACTATTCGTTGGCCCATTTTACTAGCCCGTGATCCAGAGTTCCAGTCATCTCGCATTCCACTTCGGTACAATGTATCACTGAAGTGAGTGGGTTGAGATCATTAGTGAGCTATGAATATAGGTCCACTAGTCCACTAAGGCGTGGGGTCATACCAATGATCCTGCGCACCACCCTCTTCTCACAGGAATAAATCAGAGCACCCTTCACCCTTCCCTTGACCTTGTTCTGTCCTATAGATTCATGATGTAAGTCAGAGCATCATGTCGCAGGATCGAACCCTTGACCTTGGGTCACCCTTGATTCAATAATGGCCGAGCAGACAAATTCCCAAAGCAGCAAGTGGCAAGCGACTTAATTCCCACATATAAGCTGGCTCCTGAAATTTTATCTTTGAACATGAACATAATAAAGATTATTATAAAATCATAAGTCTATTATTTCAACTTATAGATTAATCTTTTGTTCCATTAGATATAGGAAATATTTATGTATATTGGTATGTGTATGTTAAATACATAATGTTTTATTGTTTCAGAGAGGGAGTTATGTTTTCTGGATAGGATGATTAACGAGGAGGTTGTGGAAGAGGTGCTCAGGGGTGAACTGGAGGCAGCCAAGTGGGCTATACCCAGAACACTCAAGATATTCATCTCGTCAAACAATAAGGGTACGTAATAACTCTATACTCCTCCGTCTGACAACACCTAACCACACCGTTTACCAACTACTTTACACCATTTTACTCAAATGCGACTACTTTCTAAATAATTGACTTGTCCTTGCCTCGAGCTTACTTAAATTTCAGTACTTGAATATAATGTCTTCACCCTTTCTGGTAACAACAAAACTCTCGTTACTTAGTTTCTTGTTTCTAGTGTTTTTTTTTTCACATGAACTCGGAAAGCGTTACTAAAAAAAAGCGTTACACGGAGGTGTGCAATCAAGCCTGCCCACTCTAGGTAGGGTCCTTCCCATACCGCGCCGCGCTCGGTAGGGTCTACAAACCCCTCCCCTGTAAGTCATAATTAATAAGTAAAATCATAATTACAAAAAAGGAAGTTTTTAAATAATTTTGCTTCCGAGCTTACCGAAGGTAACGGAAGCATTGTGTTCACTTTTGAAAACGAAAACCTTTTATGTCTCCGATTTTAAAAATTCCAAGACAGAAATCCGTTTCAGACATCAGGGAACATTTTTGGTCTCGTGTCTGTCTGTCTGTCGGTCTGTGTGTCCGCGAATTTTGAAACTTCCGACGATAACTTGAGTAATTCTTAACCGATTTTGATGAAATTTGGTATACATGTTCATTTTACCAATCCTCAGGACAAGTTCGTTGGACAACGTTATCCGCCCAAGCGTTCACGCGCAACGCTTACGGAAACTTGAACTTCAAATTTAAAATTGAAATTTTAGGCTGGGGAAAAAATCAAACTTCATCTTTTTAATGAGACAAACATTTTTTTCAAATACAATTTTTTAGTAATACCAACAGCGACACACACCACTGTAAAATGTTAAAGATCGCTAAAACTATTAATAGTTTTTAGACAATATCAAATATAACAATAAAGTTATATAACAATAATGTCAATGTTGATGCAGCAATAAAATACATGATTGGATGCGAGGAAGCTATGTGCCACACTAATTGGCAGTCTATAGTCTATTTTTTCACTATAAGGGCAACCTTTTGTCAAAGAGGCGAGTGTTATCATGGACTGATTTGTTTAATCGATTATTGATGATAAGAAACTTTTGAAAGTTTTAATAATTAAATTCACATGATTTCTGATGTGTACAGATGAGTAGATTTGCCATAGTACATATGAATGTTTTAAATAACTCGTGTTTCTTACGCCGGTGTTTATAATCTACCACTAAACAACTTCAATTTTCTATTTCGGGTGTTAATGAAATCTTGGTTTTTTTACTTATTACCATATTCATACATATTGCAAGATTTACCTTGCAATATGTATGAATAATATGCGTATATAACGTTGGGCCGGTGTATATTGACTGTTTTTGAAGAACACACGATTCTCTTTCCATACGGCTTACAGCACGCGTCTATAGAAATTCTGTTCCATCTTCATTTCCTTATTTTTTTTAAAAAATTTTTATAGAGGTTTCTGGTTTCTTCGTTTTCCATTTCAAATTTCACCAGCAGTTTCAGCAACTCAAAGACACAAAAGAACCGAGAAAGAATCTTGCTACCTAATCAACTTTCACTGATGCTCCGTAGCAAATTTCCACATTTCATTTTTCCAGAAGGCTGCTGTGATCCTGCGCACCACCCTCTTCTCACAGGAATAAATCAGAGCACCCTTCCCTTGACCTTGTTCCTATAGATTCATGATGTAAGTCAGAGCATCATGTCGCAGGATCGAACCCTTGACCTTGGGTCACCCTTGATTCAATAATGGCCGAGCAGACAAATTCCCAAAGCAGCAAGTGGCAAGCGACTTAATTCCCACATATNCTCGTCTTTGAAAAGATAATTTGCAATTATGTATCACAAATTTACCCCCCTCCTAAATGTAAATATGATTAAACTGACATAACAATGATTCTGTGCTCTTAATTGGCTTTTCAACGAAATGCACCATGAAGGGTATTCATTCCTTTGACCCCGTATTCATTACTTGTACACCGTACCCCTTTGTACCAATATTAAATTTCGAAGACATTGAAAAAAATTTAAATTCATGTAGACAGTGACCTCCCCCTCGCTTTGAAGGAAAAGTGTGTAAATATTCATCAAATAAAGGGATAAAACTGTAGCTTTGTGTAAAAGACATACCCTCATACAGACACTCTTCTTTTTATTAATGATATAGCTATATTATCCATTTAACCCCCCTCATAAATAAAAATATGGCAAAATTGTTCATAACAACAATTATTGTACTTTTAAAGAGCTTTTTATATAACTTAACACAACTATTGGGTGAAAGCCATGCTATGACGGTTTGAATTTGGGTCTTAATTAATCGTTGTCCAGATAGTTTTTATAAAATAAATATATGCTCAACAACAACAAAAAAAAAACTATTGCATACGTTACCGCTTTACTTGCTGTATATGGCCTTTTATACTTGGTTCAATTTGCCCTTTTTGTTCATTTACGACAGCCTACACTCTTCTTCTCCAGCAGGTTATGGCCCCAGCATTAATTGATTGACGCATATCATCCCTAGAACGAAGAATCCTCTTTGGAAGTTCATCAACTTCGTTTATTCTGCCTCCCACGTACCCTCATTGTTCTAACCAACTACAGAAAGAGTAATAAATTAGATATTTTTTTTCAATTTTTTTAAACATTTATTTTTTTAATACAACAATTATTTTATAAAAACTATCTGGACGACTTTTTTTTAGATTAAATTTAAACCGTGATAGCATAAAAAAATACGGTTGTTTTAGCCACCCTGTAGATAGTTACAAATTTGATCAAATTTATTATAACTCTTTAATCGTTAAAAGCTCGTTCAAACAACAAGTAGGCTAGATCTTTTTGAAGGTTTCATTTAACTGTATATATCTAATAGCTGTAGACGGGGTAAAGGAACATTTTAAGCCTGAAAGCTGTACTAAGCTTTTGGAAAACGAGACCATCTCTTAGAAGCGTTTGAGAGATCCCTTCACGTACTATCAGGGTATAAAATCCGAGCTAGAAAAAATCCTAGAGGCCGCTTTCAGGCTTGCTGGCGCCGATTGAATGAGGTAAGCCGAATCAAGAGAGAGAGTCTCGTCCACTGGATTTATTGGAAATGGGATTTACTTAGCCAAAGAGCAGATAAAATAGATAAGAGGAATTCCCAAGCATCCATCCCCTCCCTGTTTATAAAATCAAAAGGAAAAAAATAGACGCTCATATAAATCTACATTGTTTGTACAGATCACCGATTAACAAAATACCTCATATTGCAATCTATTTCAAAAGAAGGCTTAAGCTTTATTGGATGGCTTTATCTTTATTAAACTTAGTCTCTTTGTTTTATTGAAACTAACTGCTTTAAAATTTGCAATTATACGGACCATAAATTTTAAATGTCGCTATTATTAACCTACTCACATATTTAAATTTAATTTCCTAAAACAATGTCACTCATATTGCAATCTATTTCAAAAGAAGGATTAAGCTTTATTGAATGGCTTTACCTTTGTTAAACTTTCTTTCTTTGTTTTATTGAAACTAACTGTTTGCAAAACAGTTTGTTGAAACAAAATGTTTAAATCATTTTATAACAGTAACTAGTTTTTAGAATTATTAACAAAGATTTGGAGTTTCTGTAAAACAAGACAAAATTGCCGCCAATTTAATTTACTCTATTGTATTTACATATTATAATTTAAGTTTTTTTTCTGTAGACTGATCTAAATAACAAAAATATCAGGATAATTTTTCAGTTCATAATTTACAAAAACCGTACTTTATTTCACCTTACCTTGACATTATCGTAAAAACAAAGTGTCCGACGTTCTCGGATTGTAATAGTGTAATAGTAATAAGGAACATTTAACAAAAAAATCAAAATCGGAGGAATAAAAATGTAGATGACCCCATGCCAGATTAATGAGACGCAATGCATATAGTCCAGGAGTGTCTGACTAAAAACCCTCAAAAATGGTCAAAATGTTTGCGCTAACATTTCGACCGTGTATAGGGCTGTTTGATGTTTGCGCAAACATGATATTTGACGTCTAGGGCCTAAATTTGTCCGAAATCAGGTTTGTGAAATAATTTTGCGCAACATTTTTGATCATGTAAGGTTGCCTTAACATCAAGCCGGAAATTTGTAAATTTATTGGTGCCTCCAAGAATATGCGGTTGGCAAGGTTAGTCTGTGTGACATAGCGTGGCCATAAGCTATTAATAAAAATAGAACAGGGGAGAGCGGCCATGTGCCGCCCATTTTTGCTGTTAATGTTTTATGATCCTGAGACCAAAAGTCAAGGTTGATGTTATAATCCAGGGAAATAAGGTAAACAAAACACCCATCTGTGGAATGAAAGAAAGCAAGCTAAATGTTTGCATAGACCTTCGTTTTGATGTTCTAATGAAGCACCAAAAAGTCTAAGATGCTTACCCTTGTGCGTCTCGAGATATCGAAGGGCAAAGGTCATGAAAATTAGTTTTTTGTGGAAATCTCGCTTCCGGTTAGTCTGAGGTCTTTAAAAGTTATTACAACATTTACTTAAAACAGTATTCTCAACAAGTTTGGTTATATACATTTTTTTCGAACGATCAACCTTTTCCGAGATATATCGTGAAGAAGCGGGAGCGCGCATAATTACTTTCTCATTGAAAGAGAAAGTATTGTGATGTCACAAAAATTTGATTTTGAGATTTTGTGAATTTACACGAGTTCGCTGAGTCCATATGGTAAGGCGTGAAGTCTCACGTAAAAAGGGTTTCGTTGGTGAACAAAAATTATTAAAGGGGAGGAGGGACACGAAAATTTCCGATGTTTTTTGACAAAATGGCGCCGAAAATTAAACACTAACCCTAAGTGGTATATATATTTGTAATCTATACTTTAATATCTTTCATTTTATACCGCCATTTAATCCACCATTTTGAATTTGAACAGCTGATTATTTTGAGTTCTCTATATTTTTTCTGTGTGCGCGTCAAAACGATCTTTTATACTGGAAAGTTTCATGTTTTTATCTATTATGGTTCAAAAGATATTGGAACTGTACAGAGTGACTGACAGACACAGGAACGAAACTATAAGGGTTTCTTTTTTTTTGGTTTTACCAACGAAACCCTAAAAAGAGGGTTTTAAAAAATGTCTGTACGTCGTCAGTCAGTCATTTGTATGGCGTCTGGGCAGACGCGTGGAGCCTAAACTACTAGGCCGATTTTGACGAAATTTAGCATACATGTACAGAAAAATCATATCGCGAGGTGAAGTCAAGAAGTTAATTTTAACTCCAAATTTAGGGGCGCTATCCCCCAAAAAACTCCGAAAAAACGTGAAAATAAATTATTTCTCGAAAACGGTTCTGACGATTTCGATAGAAAAATTCTAAAATGTAGTTCATTTAATTACGAATCTAACGATGTAAGTCGTTTTCCCGGCAAAAAGCTAGTTCCTGAGAAAATAGCTTTAAACGTGGATACGGAGACAGGCCGGGTTCGATTCCCCGCCGAAGAGAAGTTGTTTTTATGATAAAATTTGAACAAATATTAAATAATAATTAGATATACCTATGAAAACATGGAAACTAATAAATTATTGAAAATACTGGGTTACGTAATTAGAACATCAAAACGAAGGTCTATGCAAACATTTAGCTTGCTTTCTCTCATTCCGCAGAGGAAGTCCTATTTCCCTGGACTATTAGTTTTTAATTTGATGTGTTACCACTTAAAATATTTGATAAACTGACCTATTAAGTGAGAAACTAACATTAACTTGATTTTGGTAAATTAACTAATTTTGTTATCAAGGTCATGAAAATCAAAATGTGTTGAGGATTATCTCCACCAAACCCTCGTCTTTCCCAGTACAACGTTCAAAAACTCTCGAGGAATACTGCCGTCAACAATCCAAGCCGCATTTGACTGCTAAGTTCCGGCCTCAAGGCGGAACATGTTTTTGGTTCGGGATTTCGGGGATTGCAGTCCAAAGGTGGCCTATGGCCCTAAGGCCGCATCCACTCACGTACTGGAATTCCTCCTGGTCTAGACTGTTCAGTCCAAACCTCAAGGATTTCCTCTTACGTGAATGGCCTCCTATACAAACTCATATTAAAAAAAAGAAAAAAAACCCTTTTCCAATTAAAAACCAAAAATTTTAATGTGTAAAGATTTTGACATGTGTCAATTAGTTAAATATTCTAAATTTAGCATTTTACAATCATTTATTTAAGTATATTATCAGTTATATCGCCGACTTGATTCAAAATTAATAGTTTTTTTTCTTAAATGGCGCGCTGCAAGAAGGAAGGAAGTTCAAAATGTGGCAGTGAAGCAAAACGGTTTGCGAAAATGTGTGGAAAGTTCATCTATAAACCAGGAAATAAAAGTGTGAGCTGATAATGCTTAAAGATATTTAACTCCTATGTTTTTCAAAATCGGTGCCCGCAGGTTTTTCTCAGTTTCGAAATGTATCCGTATAGGAATTTGTATTTCTGAAGGATGAATTGATAGAGTGATGAGATTATAACCTCACATCCAATTTAAAGAACCCGGTCAAAAAAAAGGGGGAGGGGTAGATTAGAAGATAGACTGAATTTTTAAAGATAGAGAATATTGAATATATATCCTGGCACTTTTTTACTTTAGCATCCCCCTTAGTTCTAAACAATAGTCTGCCTGACAAAAGTCTCAAAGGTGTGTGTTGGTCTCCCCAAGATATTGAGACTCCTGGGGCAGTTTTATNCGGATAACATTGTCCAACACATTGAACAAAATGCTTCCGTTAGCTTCGGTAAAGTTTAAATTCTACTACAATGTAGAAATTATACGAGCTCTAATTTTTTCTATTTTTAATTAAATTTGATCATTTTCAAGTATAAACTAATTATAAAATGTGAGCTGAAATTATATTTATCTTTAAGAAGGTTTCTTGCTCTTTCAGGCGGTATATCATTTATCATTCTAGCTTAATTAGTTCCAATTATATTACCGCAATGTACTATGTCAAAGTCACGATTTACAAAAAAACGAATGAAAATGGAAACAGGCTTTAAATAACTTGTTGTATTCCCAATTAACGGTACTATGACACAGCTCAAATTAAATGAACCACCGAAAACTCGAAAGCTAATAAATGGAAAACATTTGGGTAATTGACACGGCAACATTTCATGGAAGTCATGTGTGGGATTTCCACACCGGTACTTTATTTAGCACCCCCCTTGGTTCTAAACAATAGTGTGCCCGACAAAAGTCTCAAAGGTTTGTGTGTTGGTCTCCCCAAGATATTGAGACACCGGGGGCAGTTTTATAAGACGATATTTTTAGATTGAATCTTACAGTGTGTGAGATTAAATCTTTTACCCAAATCTGAAGGACAATTTGTTCTACAGTTTTCTTAGTGTATATTTAATATTCCATTGTCTTAATGGTTAATTAGAGTTAGGGATATTATCACATTTATACAGGGTGGCACAAAAGTATGGAAACCTCTGAATAACTTGTCAGAAATGCATTTTTTTTTAAATGTTAAATACAAAAGTTTCAGGATTTGTCCTTAGCTATTCAATGGTGACCTTAGATTTGACCTTAACCTTGCCCTTCAGGGTCATTTGAAGGTCAACTTTGTTATTTTAAACGGGAACCCCTATTTTTTATTGCAGATTTGAAAAGAGCAGGAAATTTTATGTAAAATATGACATTGACCATGTCCTTGAGCATGCCCTTTAAGGTCATTCTAAGGTCAAAATTGTTTTTCCAATGGGAAACCCTAACTTTTATTGCGGATTACGAAATAACCAAATTTTTCTAACAGTGGCCTGGACCATGGACTACAACACACCCTTGACTATTACCTTCAAGGTCATTTCAACCCTTCCCCCTTCCCTTTTTTAATAATTTATTTGTTTTCGGTATTTTTATTCAATTTGTTTCTTAAAGGTAGACTACATCCTTGACCATGACCAGAAATAAGACCATGAAGAAAAAAAAAATAATTAAAAGTACAAAAAACAAATAAATTAATAAAAAAGGGGAGGGGGAAGGGTTGAAATGACCTTGAAGGTAATAGTCAAGGGTGTGGTGTAGTCCATGGTCAAGGCCACTGTTAAAGAAAAAAAAATTGGTTATTTCGTAATCCGCAATACAAATTAGGTTTCCCGTTGGGAAAAAAATTGACCTTAGAATAACCTTAAAGGCATGCTCAAGGACATGGTCAAGGTCATATATACATAAAATTTCCGGCTCTTTTCAAATCTGCATTAAAAAATGGGGGTTCCCATTTAAAATAACAAAGTTGACCTTTAAATGACCCCGAAGGGCAAGGTTAAGGTCAAATCTAAGGTCACCATTGAATAGCTAAGGAAAAGTCCTGAAACTTTTGTATTTAACTTTTTTCAAAAAAATGCATTTCTGACGAGTTACTCAGGGGTTTCCTTACTTTTGTGCCACCCTATAAAGAAGTGTGACATTCCTTTGTGCCAAGTTATATTGGACTAAATATTCCTTTGTCACAATATTAATTTTTTACCCATGGATAAAATTGATACATAATTAAAATAAGGAATCCATTAATGACTAAGGTAAATCTGCACTATTTGGCCCACTAACTTCTAATTGTCCGATTTACTTGCAATTTTTTTAAACTGTTCCTTTTTATATATTAAAAACGAATCCGATTGTACCATCTCGGTAAATTCAATAGTTTCTTTGTAAAAATATATGTAAAAGTGACGATTTCAGTGCTGTTTCCAGAAAATAATTATTTTTAACGGCCGCTCCTTTTCTGAAGAAAAACAACCCTGCTGCATATAGACCAGGTAGATGTCCAAATCGNAAATCGCGTTAGAAAATTCAAAGTAGTAAACATATTGTCTTTTAAATTAAAGTAATATGTTACAAACTCAATCTTTTATTTTCATATTAAAATTAATTATTCTGAAGATTTTTTTTTTTTAAATAAATTTCTTTATTGGTAAAAGTTAACAATAGTATGGGTAACTGCAGCCATTTTAAGTAGTGAAGAATGTTTTCGAGTTGATAGGATTTAAATTTAAAATACTCTGTACTCTGTTGCTTCTGTTCATTTAGTGTGGCACATAGCTTCCTCGGGTCCTATTAATTATACTTTAATAGAATGTAAAAATTGTTCGGATTTTTTAAACATATTAATGTATGAATTTAGCAATATTTAAAGAGCCCAGACGGTTGAAATGAATCTGGGGCTATCTGCAGGTCATTTGAATAATAAAAAAAGTGAAGAGCGACCATCTTGTTGTGATTTTATGATCGTACGTACAAAATTAATTAGTAGACACAAAATTAGTTGATGTTAGTTTGTCACTTGTTAGGTTATTTACATGACAAACAATCGTCAACTTGATTTTTGGTCTACTAACTAATTTTGTACTCAAGACCATGAAAATGAAATTTTTCACTACTATAATTAAGGAGACATGGCCGCTCTCCACCGGTCTGTTTTTTACATGCCTATTGCCAAGCTGTCCCGCAGATGAACATACACTCCATCGACCACATATATTCTTATGAGGCATTAAAGGATAACTTGTACTCAACATTCTAGCTTGATGTTAGTCTCTTTTTTGCGNAGACCAGACCGTTGAAATGAATCTGGGGCTATCTGCCAGTCATTTGAATAAAAAAAACAGTGAAGAGCGACTATCCTAATCCCATCTTGTTGGGTGATTTTATGATCCTACGTACAAAATTAATTAGTTGACAAAAAATGAGTTGATGTTAGTTTGTCACTTGTTAGGTTAGTTACGTAACTAATTTTGTACTCAAGACCACGAAAATTAAAATTTCCACTAAAATTGAGGAGACATGGCCGCTCTCCACCGGTTTATGTTTTTTCAAATGCCTATTGCCAAGCTGTCCCGTAGATCGACGTACACTCCACCGACCACATATATTCTTAAGAGGCACTTAAAGGTTAACTTGTACTCAACATTCTAGCTTAATGTTAGTCTCTTTTTTGCATACCATCCCCTCGACCGCAGAAGTAGAGGGTTTGCCCATAGTAATAGTTTATATTGAGTGACACCAAAGTATGGAAACCCCTGAATAAGTTTTCAGAAATGCATTTTTTATTTAAAAAAAAAAAAAAAGTTTCAAGTTGACAAAAAATGAGTTG
>KZ652916.1:73037-87435 GCA_001010745.2 Gerris buenoi
AATATTATAGATATTTATTACACTAATCAAAATATGCACAGCTAAATAAAAAAATAAACAAATTAACTCACTGCAAACGTGTTGACATATTTAAATTTACTTAAATATGGTTAAATTGGTTTACTACTTAAGGTATACTATAAATTGGTTTTCTTTTTGCTTTTATTGCTGAAAACTCGTCTATTAGGTCTCCAAGCAATAGCTCCGTTGCCGCTGCCGCCCCTTGGTGCTGCCGCCCCTAGGCACGTGCCTATACCGCCTAGTGGGAAATCCGGCCCTGGCAAACACACGATGTACTGATGACTGGATAGAAGAACGGTGTATTTATACTGGTTTACTAGACCTTAGATTGTATTAGGGTGTTCCGTCACTTGAGGTGATAATTTTTTGGGATGATGCAATCGCGCAGTTCTGCCTATGTCGGTGTTTCTTGGTGGAGATGATGCAATCAGGCAGGTGCTGTCTTGTGTTCCTTTGTCGGGCGGGTGATGTTATAAGTCGGGAGGTGACTGCAGCGCCACTTCTTGCTTTCTGATTGGCACAGGTGCTAACCAGAGGTTTCCAGGTCCAGTTGTTTCTCAATTTCAATAGCCTCCCTTACCACCCTGCTGTGATATCTGTTGTCTGAAGCGAGCACCCGTATGTCATTAAACATTATGAGATGACCGGTTTCTTCAGAATGTTGAGCTATCACTGATCTGTGGTCATTGTTTTTCACTGCTCTTATGTGTCCTTAAAGGCGGGTTAAGATCAGTCGGTTTGCCCGATGTAGTTCTTGCCGCAACAGCATGGCATCTGGTCCACAGGGCAAGTCTTGAGATTAAGGTGGTCTTTTGGTGACTTTAGGAGGCTTCTGGTGGTCTTGTTTGCGTTGAAGGTGGTCCCGATACCATGTTTTCGGAGAATCCGGCTTATCTTACTGTTGTATCTTGGATATATGGTATCTGTTGTATCTTGGATAAGCCTTCCCCTGGTCTTCCGTTCTTTCCGCTGGGGTGCGTTCCTCGGTGCTCTTTTCGCGGCGGATGGTTCGCAGTATGTCTTCCTTGTTGAATCCATTCATTCCTAGGACTGACTTGAGGTACTGCTTCTCTTCTTTCCATGAGGTCTCGTCACTGATCCTGAAGCCCCTTGAGACTAAAGAATGGATCACAGCCGCTGTGCTTGGCACAAGTGCTAACCTCAGAAACCAAGAAGCACCAAGCAGGAAGCAAAAAGCGGTCACCTCTCGACATTTTACATCACCCGCCACCCGCCCGACAAAGGAACACCGACGAAGGCGGCACCTTCCTGATTGCATCATCTCCACAAAAAAAAAACAGTCATCACCACGATGCACCACACCCCTGAAGATGCTTCCAGCAGTGGAAGTCGGACTTCATCCCCTTCTACCCGCGGAAGCCTACGCACCAAGTTATTGCTTTTATTACCTAATTAATAACTTTTCCCTACTTAATTATAAATTTCCACTAATAGAGTTTTGCTCTTCCAAGGACCAGTTCATTAGAGATGTTATATCTGAATGTCTAGCAATGATTAGATACCGAACAACAAGAATCAAGACAGTAAGGCATACTTACATTTACGATAACATTACACAGATCTCAATAGAAAGTAGAATAACCCCTTGTTTTTCATAGCGTGATATTATATATGCTTATGTGTATTTTTACTCCTATTAAAAAAATTTAGTCCCATTAGTTTTAGTAAGATTCACACATGCGATGAACCCCTTTTATTCTCTTTTTCAAAAAATCGATGATATTAATAGAAAAGTTTTGAAATTTGTTTGTTACTTTTTATCTTTTATTTTACTATGCCTTTACATATGTACACTGTACAACTGACGTACTGTACATTGTACAGTACGTCAGTTTATATGTAAGCCAGGCAAAGTGGCATGTGACCATTCGTCCAATAATAGGACGTGAGTAAACTAATTGGCAGACTATTTTTAGAAGGGTTTGCATTTCAAGTTTATAGTGTCATCTCCAAAGGATAAGACATATTTTCTGGTATTTTAACCTATTTTTACTTACTTTGCTTAGACAAATACACTTAGTTGCAATAAACATCCTACAAAGTACTGATGAATCTTTGAGTAAATATTAGGTTGACGTACAAGCACCTAATATAGGTACCTTTTTTGCTTTTTAATTTATAGCTTTTTATGGTTATTTAGCTATGCATTATTTAATTTATATATCTTTAATGTAATATTCATATTTTGACTATAAAATAAGTGAACACATTAATTTTTAATTTTTGCGCTTAGTATTTTTCATTCTTATTTAACAAAATGAAAGTTTTAATTTTAATGTTTGTGAGCATTCAATGTTATCTAGAAAATTAAATAATAATTAGACAAAACCAAATAATAGTTAAGATTAAGTAGAAAATTTTCAGTTTGTTAGAACAAGAATTTTCTACAACAAGATCGGATCTTAAACCTATTTTGGAACATTGCCTAAAGATAAAACTACATCTGAAAAGCTATGAAACTAAAATCGTGGAAAGAAGATTCCGTCCTAATATCAATATTGCTAACACTCCATGAATACATAATGACTCGGTAATAGGGTTTTTCGTAGTATTATACATTTTTATAAAAACTTTTACCTGTATTTAAACTTTTTATATTACAAGTAAATTTAAAATCAAAACTATATATTTAACATTATATTTTTCACTTTATTCATCGTAAAATATTATTATTTGTTATTAATCACGTTATTCATTCCTATGGACTTGATTGATTCTTTAATAGTTTATTCTGATAAATTAAATCAATTCAGATCCTAACAAATTTCCTGAGCAATTGGATAATTTTGTAACCTCTTCCTTAGGTAACATTTATCCTATTGCTTCTGTACTTCGTGACCTTTGCCCTGACCAGGAATAGCCCTGGTCATCTAAGATAATTCTAATTAAACAGAGACTCGTCCTTAATATTTCAATTAAAGCAGGAATAAATCGACGAAGCCTTACAGTTACTGACTGACATTGTGTAGGACGTTAAATGGGGACTCGACAATACCATAATATGATTACAAGAAAGACCATGAAATAGTTCACCGATTGACATATTAACATTAATTAACAAAAAAAGACCGGTGGCACGAAATTCTATATGGATCAGACGAAGGTAGCTTAGCAGAATTCACTTCAAAACATGGACAGAAACAAATTTTTATGGAACACGACCCGAAGACTTCTCTCCTATAAATCTACTCCTTCCCACTTCAAAATCCTAACGAAGCTTGGGCAAAGTTGGAGACTTAAAAGGTGAAAGTCTTTGCTCAGCACCTAACCAAAATAGTTTTCCCCTATCCTGTGTAATAGACCCAGACCACTCAAATCAAATAATTAGTGACCTTCGTTCCCCTCTTCAGTTATCTCTCCCTCTAAAAGCCTTTAATCCTTTTAATAGAAATTTAGCTATCAAACAACTTCAGTCAAGAAAATCTCAATCTCCTTACTGATTCCCTTCCAGATTACCAATTTGGTTTCCGTTCAGATCACTTGACTATCCAACAACGTCATCACATTTTCTCTGCCATTGCTTTTCTCTGTTGAGAATAAAAGATACTGTTCAGCTGTCCTCTTAGACTATTCAAAAGAGACTAAAACGATAATATGCCATACTTAATCTCCGGTTGAGTATGAAATTCTGGCATTCTTTGAAAGCTCAATGGCATTGTGTACCATTTACCTATTACATTAACCTCAAGTCCTATCTTACAGACAATTCTTTCGTGAAAGTATTGGATCTACTTTTTCCGTAATCCATCCTTTTAGTGCTGGAGTACTTCAAACAATATGCTGGGACATCTCTTTTACTTTTTTCATCCCCCAGCATCCATCATAAATCCTTACCATTATTGCAGAAGACAAGGCTATTCTTTCTATCCACGAAAACCACCTGCTTGAACCCGATCATACTTTATAAGTTGCTTGTCACTTCTTGAACCTTGGTTGAGGAAATAGAGGGTTAAGTTGAATAAACACAAAAGTATACTTGTTCCCTTTGCTCTCGATATAGTCGTCCGTGATCAAGTTCTCATTCCTTTGCACGACTCCGTCAATACCTTGGTCTTATCCTTATCCTCGGCCGGTGATTAATATAACAACTACACACCAAAACAAAAAGTACTGACATCACACGACGATTGAGTTATATAGGTGATAGTTACCTTTTAGGTTTAATCCTTTTTAAATAAATTTGAAAAAAAACAAAAACTTTTCATTTATCACATAATTAAAATTTATTGCTAAGAAAGTTATTCGTCAAAACAATCAGAGGTGTGAGTCACTTCACTCATTTTGATATGTATCATGAATCATGAGTCATGATTCATGACTGATCATATTGCGAATTGTAGCATTATTATCTATAATATGTAGATTACTATAGATTCCATAAAATAAACCCAGGTTCATTTTCAAAATTCCTTCTAACAAGCTATTCAGTTTATCTAATTTAATTAACTTTTTTTTTCTTATAAAATTATAAAATAACACACTATATGTATATTACTACATAATATATTACATATATTTTCAAATAGCATGATGTCGATCAATCACTAACCAAGCATAAGTCATTGAATATAATAAGTAATTTGAATTACTTATAATTCAAAGTTCTTATATTACTAAAATTAGAGCAATTAAATCAAATCAAATAAATTATTTTAATACAACAGAGATCTGCTAAAAACAAAATTACATCACATCCTGAGTTTTGTAAAATTACTATTTACCATAAATTTAATCAATGCATCGTTAATAATATAAATAGATTATAACTAGATAAAATTTAAATAACAATTAGTTAACAATAAAATAAATCAATTTACAATTAAAAATACTAATAATATTTCCTATTTCAACATATTTTTTTACAGAAATATATGAATTATTCTCAAAAATAATGAATTTCACATTTTTCAATTAATTNAACTTATATGGGACTTTTGGGAACTGAAAAAAATCACATGGTGCCAAATATGTAAGGGCAAGTGTGTTATGCAAGGGGGCGAGAACTTTGGTGGGGACAAAGTCAACGTCAATTTATCGCATTAATATCTAAATATAATTAATTTGAAAATTGTAAACTTTAAGTTGAAGTAATTATCTTGAAGCTGATACAAGTATGTTTACACCTTCTTATTTATAACTGAAACACACCGACAACTTAGATTACTGGGACATCTTAAGAGTTTTAAATTATTAAATGCATAAGAATTTTAAATATAAATAGTGAATTTACTATTTTTCTTTTTTTAAATGTGATTTATTTAATCTGGATCGTTCTTCACCCGGATATAATTTATTTTGTAGCGTGGAGTCAGTATGATTAGTTGGCTTTATCAGGGGCAGCTAGATTAGATGAATGGCCTCCCTAGTTAAAGTCGTGAAATTCTAATGCAAATAATTTGTCCTTCTGACTTTGATAAATGTGCTTCCTTATAATTATACGTTCATTAGTCACTAGACTTATCGCAATTACACCTAGCTGAGCCAGTATGTCATTCCTGATGCATTTAATTATTTGCTATGAGTTCTCATAATTATATATCTGCATTAGTTTCGACTTCATAGTTGCTAATAATTATTTTATATCAAAGTATATAATCTAATATTGAAATAGTGTGTTAATTAATGTGCTTCATCGCATCCTATCAATGTAATACTTTAACTACCCAATATTGTCTGACTTATTTAATTGTTTTTATTTTTTACTCGCCCTTAATCAGTACAGTCTACTTAATCGTTATTTAAATTAAACCCTTATTTGACACAAAATAGAAACTACAAAATGGACCTTCTTTGTCCTTGTTATTTAGAATTTTTATTATTCATCTTGATTAGACATTTTTAAACGAAGTGCTTTCATGGATCGTTCTATTAATACATACAACCGATTCAAGTGATCTTTTTTTTGTATTACAAAATTCTTAAAATAATATTTTCTTATTCTCTAAAATATGGCGTCTATATTCTCAAAAAACAATTAATATTTTTAAAAAAGAGTGACTTATATAAATAGATTCTTGTAGTTTCTATTCTATTTGCATTAGTTCGTCTAATGATATTTATTCAATCGAAAGCCAATGCTTTATTTACTTATTTAAGTGGTTTAATCATTGAAAAAAACATTGTTAAGATCAAACCTTTTATTCTAATTTATGTATAAAGTATGGACTGCAATTCCACAATTGTATTTATTTTATAATCTAAGTGCACAAAATGATAAAATTTCAACTTGTTATGTACCAGATTTAAAGGTAAAGGTACCTGGGTTCTCTATCCTAAGGTTCTAATAAACTAGGTTAAGTGCTTGTTAAGCTTATTTTTTTTTAACCTTAGTTGAGACGTGAAAAATAATTCTATTTTAGTTTTTTTTTTTAAAAGGCATCAAGAACCTTTTACCTAAAACGTTTTACAGGGAAAAATTATATCAGGCTATTTATTTTTGAATAAAATATAAACAACTTAATCTTGTTTGGCTATTACTTAATATATGTATACTTCTCGTGGACAATGCAAACAGCCTTTCAATTAATGCGGCACATAGCTTCCTCCCATCCTATTTCAATAATTAATTTAACTTCAATGATTTTATGCTTTTAAAACCTATTATTATCAAATTTATTTAAACCCCCCCCCCCTCCCTGCTTTTTAAATCCGACGAAATTGTTATGATTTTTGACATTTATAAAAGTATCAATTATTATTTTAAAATTAATCTGGGGCTATTATCGAGCTGCTTTCGACAAAACATCTAAATTTCAAAGTTTTTTGATAGGTGTAAATAAATGTATGTTTGTACGCATGTGGAAGAGAAAATGATTGGTGCAGAAGGTTGCAACTTATATGGGACTAAAAATCGGCATATAAGGACCCGCCATCCAAATTTCATTAATTCTAAAAGAGTAGTTTTTTGAGTAGAGGAGGGAACCAAAAATGTTCCCCGGTGTCTGAAATTGATTTCTGCCATGGGGTAATTAAAATTGGAGACGTCAAAAATTAAAATAAAAAAAAACGATCCCATAGCTTCCGTTACCTTCGATAAGCTTGGAAGCAAAATTAATTCATTCCATGAAAAAAGTCAAAACAATTTGGGCAGAGTTAAAAATAAATAAAGGGAAAAAGTTAAATAAATTAGATGTAAAAGCATGAATTCAATAATGTAATTGTGAGGAAGCTATGTGTCACATTAAATATAAATCAATGAGTATTTTTAAAGATAATATAGGGCTTAAATAATGTACCTAAAAATTAGGCAACAAATCACTTGCAATTCATCCTCTGTCCGGATATATGTGGTAATGTTTTCTAAAAAAAACTTTCTGTAAAAATGTATTAATAAATTAATTAAGTAACCTAAAGTTGTCACCTTTGAAATACTCTCGTCCTGGCGTAACACTCTTGCACCACTACACTTTCACTGTTGGAAGCATACCTAGAAGTACTCTAGAACAGTGGTTCTTAACGGGGGGGCCGCGAAAGGTATTTAGATACTATATATATANTGCTATGAGTTCTCATAATTATATATCTGCATTAGTTTCGACTTCATAGTTGCTAATAATTATTTTATATCAAAGTATATAATCTAATATTGAAATCGTGTGTCAATTAATGTGCTTCATCGCATCCTATCAATGTAATACTTTAACAATATTGTCTGACTTATTTAATTGTTTTTATTTTTTACTCGCCCTTAATCAGTACAGTCTACTTATTCGTTTAATCACATACTTTTATTCTTGTAAAATATCAAATCAGTTTTTAGAAGAAGTTATTTTTATGATACATTTTGATGAAAGGTTTAATAATAACTAAATGTACATACAAAACTAATAAATAGAAAACACTGGGTTACGTAATTATGAACTCATACATGAGAAAGTTTGTATGAGTTGTCTCGGACCGATTTTTATTATTAAAATAATAGTCCAGGAGATAGCGTGCAAAAAAGTGTCTGACTAACATCAAGCTAGAATTTTTTTTATACAAATCAATCTTATAGCACCTTTTAAGAATATGCAGTCGGCTAAGTTCGTCTGCGGGACATAGCTTGACGGCAATAGGCATTTGAAAAAAACAAACCGGTTGAGAGCGGCCATGCCTCACCAATTATGGTGGACAATGAGATTTTCATGATCCTGAGTACAGAATTAGTTGGTAGATCAAAAATCAAGTCGATATTATTTTCACACTTGATAGTTTACTTATTCAAATATTACTAAATATCAACGTAGTCACCTGTCAAGGGACAAACTAACACCAACTTGATTTTCGGTCTACTAACTAATTCTGTACTCAGGATCATGAAAATCACATTGTCCGCCATAATTGGTCAGAAATGGCTGCTCTCCGCCGATTTGTTTTTTTCAAACGCCTATTGCGAAGCTATGTCCCGCAGACGAACTTAGCCGACCACATATTCTTAAAAGGCGCTAAAAGATTGACTTTTATACAAAATTATAGCTTGATGTTAGTCAGACATTTTTTTTTTGCACGCTATCTCCTGGACTATAAGCTTCATTCTTTTTTTTGTATGTATAAATAATTCCTTATAAAGATCGATAGAGGCTTTAATAGACAAGTGTTAGTTTACATGAGAAAAAATTTCTTTAAATACTTTATCGAAGCTCTAATTCCTGGACAAAAAAGTAAGGTGTTGTGAGAATACTTACTTCTTATAGTATTATTCGTTGTTTACAATTACACGAAGATTTATATTTACATTTCATTTGAATTGCCGGCCGCTTTTAAACTTAAGCTAGAAGGCTTATACTTCGCCTCTTTTCCATCTATTGAATAATTCAGGTGTTCCAAAATGTAAAACTATTAGAAATTACATACACAGAATAAATAAATAATGCAATTAATGAATTTTTATTTAAAACAACGAATCAAATATTATTATTCTTATCATTCACCGACTGGCCTCAATGCTGTATAAAAACATTTGGCACACAAAAAATAAATATTTTTCATATTCTTTGACGTATAAATTATAACCCAATATATTTTTTATTATTATACATTTTATAAAAGTGAGGGTAATTTAATTTAATTCATTTTCATTGGGGGAAAAAAACTAGTTTTATTATATTTATTAATAATGTTTTTTAAAAAACATTAAACGCAGTGGCTTAGAGATCTCTTATTTTAAAATATATTTATATCCCAAACAATAAGTTTCTCTACTTCTATATTATGCAATATTAATCTACTTTATCATTAATTAGTTTTCTTGTAGGTACTTAATTTTTTAGCTCTCATTTTAATTAAGGTAGTTATTGCATTAATTAATGAATAATATTAATAATTTCCCACATAATATTTCGGTCCATCAATAGATGAATTTAAATTAATATTATTCTTTACCTACTTAAAGTTAATATATATTCAAGAATTGTCTGATAAGAACTTTTAATACCTTATCTTTTCCAATGATTTTCTTTATTATCTGAAAACATTTATAATTTCATGTGTTTTAACAAAAATAAGCTCAAAAACCATATTTTATTAGTTTTTTTAATTTTATAATTATTCTTCTCTGAAAACATTTACAATTGCATGTGTTTAATTAGAAATTCATTTTTAGGGTCCGTAGCCAAAAACAAGGACCTATATGCAATGCACTCCTGTGCCTCTCTGTCCGTCTAATCCCCAAAAGTACCCAACAGAGGTTGTTTATACAACCAAAATATTTAAAATTTGAGTGGGGTATCAAATGAGGCATTGAAGATTAGATTTCAAAAATATATGACACTTGTGGTTAGCGTTTAATTTTCCGCGCTATTCTGTAAAAAAAAAAAAAAAAAAAACATCAAAACTTTGCGACTTTCAAACGCTGCTGCCGCCATTTTACCCCTGCTTGGAAAATGCAGCAGTGGTTTTTCTTACACAAAAATTGATGCTTTTTTAGATAAGAGCTCTTTAAGACTTATCATGAGAGAAACTTAAAAAATATTTTTTATTTGTCTTTTTTATTTTATTTTTTTATTTAATTTTTTTTTTGTTTTTGTTTTTTAGCGTTGTCCGGCCATTTTCTGTTCCCCTATGAATGATATTGCGAATTATATGTATGAAATTTGGGAGACCTATCATGACAGGTTTATTCTGTCGTGGGCTCTCCTACTATTAGGTAGAAAATAAACATTTTACTTTCAAATTTAAATGCATTACTCAAATTTTGATTTGCTAAATATTTTATAAAACTATTTTGAAAAACTAGCTGCATTATTTAACTAGATTCTTGGAGTTTTAAAAATTTCATTTCTATTTCTTGTTACAGTTTATACTTACAGAGCCGAAGATGTTATTATTATTCATAGCGATTCCATTCCATTTTCTTGCTTCTCAATCGAATTGTAGCACGGTTCAGACCATCAGAATTATTGAAGAGCTTCGAAAGTGGGAAAGAAGTTATCTGTAACAACGTTGAGTGTTACTCAACGTTTTAACGATAACTTGTCACAATCAGTGAAAAAGGAAACAAATAGAAGATATTAAAACCTACCGTGAGATATTACTAGTTAATGTCACTAGAGAAAAGACTCGGCTACTTTTACTTGTTGTGCTGTAAATATAACAAAAAAAAATTTTTTTCATTCTCCAGTTTAACAAAAGCGATAAAATGTATCACTGAAAATTCTGAGTCGCTTTATCACAGTGATAACATCTTGACAATAAGATATCACTTTCAGAAAAAACTCTATATTATCTCTCCTACATGAATCCTTTTGGGGTTATAAAAAAAAACCTCTAGAAGCATCAAGTTATCACAGCGTGATATAAATTGTCCCCTTTTGGACTGTTGGTATTCTGGGGACGAAGTGTTTCTATAGGCTTGATGCTCGGGCCGATTTTTTTTTTCATAAGGATAAAATTACTTGGGCAATCTACCGCATAGACTCATCCTTAAAATAAATCACACTAACTCCTTTTTTCTGGACTTATAACCCTTGAAAAGATAAAACCAATTTTATCATTTAAACATTTTAATTAGACTGAGAATAATATTATCCCTTAGATTTGAGCTAAACAGTATTTATTTTTATTTTTATTTTTTTTAATAATAACCCTTTCTTCAAGGTTGTCGATTGTAAGTTTGTTTTTTTGCCGTTTCTTTTACGACCCGATTAATACAATATCATGTTATTACAGGACGGAGATGGCAACTTATCCTAACAACGTTATTGATACAATCACAGTAAATCTTTTTATCTACTCACGGCAGAAAAATTAAACGTTACTTAACTGTTTTTAGGCTGGAAAGTACTATTTCGCTGATTTGTTACTAAATATAAAAAACAGGCAGGAAAGTAGTTAAAACAGTCAGGATAATACTATTTCTGCCTAGGCAGAGAAAGTAACAGTGTTTACCACTGCGTGTCATAACCTCCTATTTCGGCAAGAACAGTTTACACTATTATCTCTGCCTTATAACATTATTGTAGTTGAATAAGTAATATTTAATAATGAATGTTTTAAAAATAAAATAATTTGTTTATATTTGTTAATTCTGTTAAATAAGTTCAATGAATATTAGATCTTTAATTAAAAAAAAAAGCGGAGTCACTGGCCACACTGCAAATTCATGTAAACATCCAATATTCATATTATTATTATTCAAGTCATTCTAGATTAGACTAGATATTTTTCTTGATTTATCCTAGTTACTTTTTTATTGTAAGCAATAGAAGATATATTTAATACTTTTAGTAATTTTTTAGTAAAAATATAAATCAATATTTTATATTGCGTGCATTATTCATTCAGAAGTTTTGTGCGTTATGAACTTGTGTTTTGTATTTTGTTGTTATAGATTCAGTTTGCTATTCAATTATTCTTAATATTCCAAACCTTATTTGCTTTCTTTATGAACATTAATTTTAGTTAATACGTATGTTATTATCTTATTAATATAACATAGTAATTAACTTGGTTATATTAATAAATGACAGGCTATAATAATTACCATTATTATAATTATCATAGCCTATCCTCGCCTTCGGCTCGGAGGCTAATCAAATCACTCTTCAGTAAAATTCCATTTTGCTGCCTAGTTACATAAATAACTATTCTTCTAGACTTCGGTAATCACTGAATCACATTTTAGTTGTTACTTTTTACATTCTCATGTAGGCCCTGGAAAATTGATTCTTAAGAGGTTGGTGGAGCATAGTTCTCGCAACTAAAGCCTGATATAACTAACTCAGCATCAGTGATGATGGTTTGAATCACCGAAATGTGTTGACATGTCTCATACTGATGATTGCATTGAGGTGTTGTGTAAAGTGGTAATCCATCATAACCCCATATTATGTTAATCTGGACCTAAATAAACGGAGAAAATTAAATCTTAAAATCTACTGTCAAAAATTAAAGGAGTGAAAATAGTATTTTTATTTTTAATTTTTTTTATAAATATCATCTGTATTGATAAATGGGGTCTAAGAGAGGATAAGAGATATAAATTAAATTTTAGTTCACACATTTTTGAACAGTGAGCCATAAATCACAAACATGTTTAATGATTTATGAGCTTTGCGGTAATAGTGCCAAAGAGAAAATCCTTTGTTTCATTACAGCTTGGTTTTTGGTTTTAGTAGTTGGATTTCAGTTCCAACATGGAGGAGAGTGTTTAGACAAAGCTATTGTTTGAGAGTATGAATATTCAGGGATGTAGGTCGAGCCTCACGCATCAAAACACGCCGCGACACCTAATTTTCACCTAAAACTGTTGACATTTCTCACATAATTTAAATAAAGTCTGCGGTGTTTCACCTGATTTTCACTTCATTCACTTCATGTTCACCTGATAAATGTGACAATACACCTAGTGCAATCTAAATTGATAATTATTTTAACTTCGTTATGTAATTGTTAGTAATCTTAGTAACTTCGTAGTAATCTTCGTAACTTCATTGGGTAAATGTATCGTACTAAGTACTAAATAACTATATCTGAATGACTCATAATCTTTTCCATCTCATTCGTATGGATTAATAATATTATATACTCTCAAATCTCATTTTTCAGATTTAAAGGAAAAATATTATATGTGTTTAAAAATAATTTGGTTTTTTACTTTCTCATAATATAATGAGAAAGTATTCTAATAATATCGAAAATCCGATAAGATTTTGATAGATTTACTTTAATCGTTTTGAGGTCCCTTGAGTCCAAAAAAGTGGTTTTAAAAAACTTTTGTCTGTCCTTTGTCATCTGTCTACGTAGACGCATCGAGCCTAAATTGCTGAACCGATTACGACAAAATATAGTTGTAAATATATTGGTGGATTTTTGGCACATAATATGCCACGTGAGCAACACACAGTGTGGCTGGTTAGCGGTTTATGGATGACCACCTATATAATATAGGAAACAGCATTAACTATAGAAAATAATCCCGTCTAGTAATTTCCAGCAAGTTACTGTCTTCGGCCATACATAAATAGAACGTTACGATGATTGTAATTAAACAATTTTAAATTCCAGTCTTTTTAAATACCAATTTTACCATAGATGCCGCTTCCTCGGGAACAGCCACACTCTGTTGGGGGTTTGATCCCCTGTCAGGTAGGAATACTTTTACTGTTGAATTATTATGTGTTCAATATAAATCAATTCAACGACAAAAACCAATAACAACTAACACATTAGTGATTACTATAATAAAAACTAACACATGGAAAATTGGAAAATAGTGGACGAACTAGTTATTAGTCATTGCTATCATTTACTGGGCAGATTTTTGTTTCTAATCTAACATATAATTTTTGGAAATAAACAATGCTTTTTTTTGATGTTACAGATTTTTTCGAAGAAAGAAGAATACTTTTGGAAAATGTTGGTCCAGATCTTCAAACCACTTATGACTCCACAGGCCTTGAGGTAAATTCTAAAAGATAATAAAGCCCATAGTCATAAGTTTTTTTAAACCTGCTTGCATAAAATATTTAACACTACAGAAGCGTGCACAGAAAAATTTTTCGGGGGGGGGGGCCAACCCTAACCTTGAGTGACTGTGTATGCGGGTTTAGTATACCCCATAATTTATAATAAATTGCAATTTCTCCCCCTTTCAACACTCTAATTTCAATATCTAACCTCATATTTAATAATATTAAAATCCTATGAGATGACACCTAAAAAATTACATAGAGGCTGTAAAACTAAAACTCAGACCTCAATGTATTGGGTTTTAGATTACTTGTAGTAATCAATACTCGTACAAAACAATGTCACCTAAGAAAATAGTGTGCCAATTAGTTTTGTACTTAGCTTCCTCGCGTACTATTCGTATACTTTAATGATTTTATAACCTATTATTGTCAAATTTATTTAATTTTCCCCAGTTTTTATATCT